>JADGIL010022346.1:10171-37465 GCA_020352625.1 Cactoblastis cactorum | reverse complement strand
AACAGATAGAAAGAAAGACAGACGGATAAACGACAGGCAGACAGACAATCTTAATAAAAACATCCCAATTTACTCTTACAGAACTCTTTAACAACTCACCCGCAAGTCGGTGAGAATGAGATGGGTAACCGTGTAGTCGTCGTCCTGCTCGACGGCCTCGTTGGTGATGGCGAAGCCGCCGTGGTGCGCGGTGGCGCCGACCGTCAGCGGCCAGTACTGGCCGCACTTGACGCGCCCGCGCTCCACCGTGCGCGTGGTCATCACGATCACCAGCGTGCCCTGCTCCCACACCATGCGCCAGAAGTCGCCGAACGTTTTGGGTAACGGTCCTGGGAACGTCACCACGTTAGATAAATTCGTTAAACAAGCCGTACATTCTACACGCATGATACATTTACGTCGCTACAACGAACGCGACACATAAAACGAACGTGCTGGAATCTTCAATTCTGAGAATGGGTAAGTATACATTTTGTATTAAACTAATTAGTTCACTAAGAAAATATTTTCAGAAAATTTTCATATTTTTGCCCTATATACTTATTAAACTTTAAAACTATAATATATATGTTAATTTACTCATAAATTATATTAAAAATCAATAACCTTGTGTACAAATAAAAGCGTTCTTCTGTTTGTAGCCATCGACGTAGTTCGCGTTGATGTAGTCGGTAGTGGGGTCGTCGGGGTCCGTCTGAGAGAGCAGCACGCGGGAGTGGTCGTAACAGAGCACGTCCGTGTAGCGGTTCTTGGCTAGATTACTCGGCAATCTGTGGGGAAAACATTTCTTCATTTAATACCTTTGGGTGTTAACAAGTACGATTACATCAAGAAATATACTTTATTTAAAAATCCACGAGAATAAACATCAGTGCTACATTTGATTTAAACAAATCCATTTATAAGAAAAATATTCATAAGCCACACTTACTCTAATGTTTTATAGAACCATTAAAATAATTAAATGTAAAATTTGTCGTGTTTATTTGTCATACTTTCACCGTGAAAGACTGAAAGTTTTTCTGATTGCCATTTTTTGGATGTTTATCTACATATATATGTATATATTTAACATAATACAAGTTCCTAGCTTACTAACTAACCTAATTCCTTTGTCCTAATATATTTATTTATGAACGAAAGGCGTTATGAAGTAGTCCTCACTTGGCATGGTGGAAGGTGCCGGCGGGCGGGCGCGCACGGATCTCGTCGTACTCAGCGTGCAGGCCGCGGCGGCCCAACGCGCGCACGCGCGCCGCCAGCGCCGCCGCCGTCTCCCCGCGCGCGCCGCCGCCGCACTCCTCGTCCGACAGCGCCGGCGACCCCGGCGACGCCTCGCCCGACGACCACGCGCCGTGCGCTGCGATCATACGTCAACATTTGTTGGCAACGACTACTTACTTCTGAGACGGCATCGAGCTTCGTTGAACGGCGATTGTATAATTAAAAATAGTCCTTTGAAATTTACCGTCTAAATTACAGATATGAAAAGGGTTTTGTTTTTTTTAGTAGTGCAGAAATATCTTAACAGAAAACAGTACTGCGAACAACCCGAATATACATACATATGTACATATAAACAATGAGGTACCGCGATCTTGATCTTATAAAGATGATTGATGATTCACATATAAAGCATTGTAAATAAACAGTACCTCATTGTAATTATTCATCAAAGGACAGTCATATTCGATATGTTTATTTTAAATTTTACTAATTAAAGTATCAGAACTATTTTCAGAAGCAGTATTGAATTAAACATTGGAAATATTAATGGATTTCCTATTTTATTAAATTACATTATTTGTTTCTGTATTTACATTATTTGTTCTATCAAAGCTTTAGTAATGTATGAAAGCTGAACAGAAATATATAAACCTTTATATTTTACTGTCAAAATGAAAAAAATATATACATATATATAATAGAAAAAACTCACAACATAACAAAGCAGTCAATACAAGACGAAACATATTCGCAATATTATCACAACATATACTATATACTCGCGATTGTACAATTTCAATAAAATCGATATAAAGCCCTCTCGTACGGTTCGATGCACACAGTCGTTAAATTCGCCCATTTACTTAACGCTACTTGTTTACCCATAACATCCTTTGTTAGAATTGTAAAGAATTCTTTGGATTTCTATGTACTTGGATTCGGAAATATCTAAGAAAAAGGATCTAGTATCTAGTTTTATTTTAGGTCAAGGCTTTCATAAAAGGAGTTTCTCATAATATATTTTGATATAATTATAAAGAATTTCTACAGGCGTTTTTTAGGAATTCAGAAAAGTAGGAAAGATCTAAGTATCTAGTTTTGCTTAAAGCTACGGTTTTGTCAGCGAGGTCACTCAATATATTTTATGGAACATTTTACAGGAATATAAAACAAATTGGAAGCGTAGTACTTTATGTAGGTATATATAAAGTTAATATTATTAAACGATTGTTAAAAACGTGTTATGGTAAGTAAACCACGGTTCAATTTTTTACCAAGGAATACGATTATATTCAAAGTTATTACTTCGAATATTATTATTCCAAGTTATTATTGTATTCAATATAAGATTTTTTCACGAATTCTATTAATAATGACGCAGTACGTACCCGAAAATCTTTTGCTTGAATTCATAATTTGTATAATTAGTTTTTACTTCTACGTAAATGTAAATAATAAAAATATACAGGAATATTGACAAGGCAAAATGACTTCATATGTCAAATGTTATAATTTTTTATTTACGTACCTATAGAAAAAAATAAAGGCAGTATTTAATTTTACATGACATTTTGACAACCATTCTTAAACGTACCGTACCTACGTCTTAAAAGTACCAAAAAACAAGGTATAATTATTAAATATTCGCATTAACAGAGTAGTTTTACCGATTTAAAAAAATATTTCCCTGTTAGTTAGGCCATTTATTGAGGAAGGCTTGTTTTATCCCATAATTCTAGGCTTCTTTTATCCCATAATTCTCACGGGAATAAAAAGAGCGAGTGAAACTGAGGGACATCAGTCGCTAATACATACTTTATCCGTGGCTACGCTCGCGTCCTAGAATTCCCGATCCCGTGGGAATGTTGCATAAACCCGTCCTTCCAAGCACCTACGTCTTAAAAGGAACTCCGATGCAATTTTGAAGATCCATTATTGCACTTTTAGTTTCTGAGATTTCGTGATGAGCGAGTGTTTTTCGTTTTTATATATCGTCGGTGCGCTTGCCAAACCTAATATGTGCATTTTATTACTTCTATATGCATTTTTTGAATTTCACCTTTTTTTCTTTTATATGCATTTTTTGAATTTTATTCTTTTCACTTGATGGCATTGATTTTTATCGACACGTCGAATGCAAAGACTGTCATGAGAAAAATCTAACCGGAACACATTTTTCAGAAGATGATAATATCTCACAAAAAAAAAAAACAGTCTTTCGCTGTCCTGATAAGTTCTTAAAATGCACATAACAGGTTTGACAAGCACACCGACGATATGTATATTATAGAGATTTATCATAACACACTCACTGTTTATATCTAAATCTTCATTATCTGTGGTGTTTATATGTCTGCCCTTCACGTCACCGTTGTACCCGTGAGAGTGCCTGAAACGAACATACAGTATTAAGTTCTGTGCACACACGCGAATCATTCCTGCCTGACAACCTGTATTTTGTAGTATCATCATGTAGTATCATCACAAATACAAAATTGGAGTGTCTGTCTGTAAATTTAAAGGTACTCCAGGATTTTGATTGTATAGTGTGTCTAATATTTATTTTATTTTTCTGTTAATGGGATTTTCACTTGAGGGTAAAGAAGATACACATCTATAGAGAAGAATAATTTTTATACAGATAATATAATAGGGTTAATTCGTAAAAAAAACAAAGAAACTGAAATAAATTTTAAAAATAGTAACTCACATGCGGATAAAGTAGCGGGCGTAAGCTATACTATTCTAACAAAATTGTATTTTCGCATAATAAAATAAAAACTTACAAATATAAACTTTATGGTTTACTAACCTACTATTGAGTTATACACCTTTGTCAGGAGTAACACATTCATACCGCATCCATTCTTACGAATATTTTAAAAATGCGAAAGTATGTTTGTTTGTTCGTCCGTTCTCTTTCACGTCAAAACGGAGCAACAGATTAGTGTAATTTGTAATGTATAGTTGAAGTGCTAGAGAGTGACATAGGCTACTTTTTATTTCTTTCTATTTACCCTCCCTCTAAAACTTACGCGAGCGAAACCGCGAACCAAAGCTGAAACCGCATGAAAATGGATTAAATTTTTGAGTCTGATGTAGAAAGACGAGAGAGGGAAATTCGTTGTAAAATATTTATAGTATTACCGCTTACAGATAATGTTTTAGATAGTTAACTGCTAGATACGCTGGCTTATTTTTATCCGTATTGATAAAATATACAGTTAGTATCTGTCAGATAACTATAGCTATAGTTTGTTTGCTTTTACGAAATTGTAACTTGTTATTGCGTGTTTCTATAAGTTAAGAATTAATCAATATTACAAATAATCAAATTATAACACAAAGAGGGGACTCCTGTAACAAAGGTTTCCTAATTTAACAGATCAGCCCCACTTAACATAAGAAATCCTTTGTAAAGTTAAGATTAAAGATTTTCATTTATTTTTGTTTTCACTATCTACGAGATCCAACCCTTTGAGATAGATAATAATATAATTGTTAGAAAAAAAATATACATAGGTAAGTTAAAAATAAGTTAGATAAAATTAAGTAACTGACATCATTCGTTGAAGTGAATAAGGAAGCTTGGAACCTTTCTCAATGTGGAATGGAAATCTGTTGTCACCCAAAATTGATTTTTCAGTCACAAAGGCATACAAAATATGTAGAATTTAAAAAACGAGGTGAACGTGGATTTATATTTCTTCGGCGGTATTGAAGTGATTGAATTTCACTCAAACATTTCAAAGGTTAGCTTGCCTTGAATACGAATCCCGAATATAGGTATTCGATTTAATAAACGTCTACCGAGTGAATGGCATCTAATCTAATAGACCATTTTGATCCCGATTATATCTCACTCATACTTACACTCTACACACTACATGTGAGCACTCCTGAATAGTGTAGCTTTCTGATTGTGAAAGAATTTTCATGATCGGTCCAGTATTTACGAAGATTACCCCTTACAAACAAAGTTACAAACTTTAACTCTTTATAATATTAGTACTTATAGATTTATTTATTTTATTTATGAAGAAAATAAATACTAACCTAAGTGGACTATGATCGCAGTTGTACGGAGGGTCTCCGCTTATGTGCATGTCTGCGCTGTCGGTCCGCGGCGCGCGGTCGCTAGTCATGTCACATTCGACTGCCCGCTCTATTATACCTGCAACATTATAATGCCGATATTTCCTACGTTACGATATATATACGCATTCTATAGAATCCCATTATGGTTAAATATTGTTGTTATATTATCTCAGTGATACAATTCTAATTCAGCATTAAAAGTAAAGCATTACTCATTAAAAGTTACCAAACATTTGAAATAGTTATGTTTTGTCTCGTTCTTTCTATTCCAAAATATTGATGGGAGGCAAAGACACAATATAATTTTTAACTCAAATTAGTTAGTTTTATTTTTTTATGAAAATAACTTCCAAAGATTTAATTATTCTAGAAATAAATAAACGCTATATTAGTCTCACTGGTCATATCGTTATTTGGCACAATTAAATATTTGAATTGTTAATTAACGTATGTATGTACGCGAGTTTATACATTAAGAGTGACGAAATTCGAGACTAGTTTTTCATACAAAGTCACTAAAATTATGTTAGACATTTTTACTATTTGACTTTTTTATCAAACAGCCTTGCAATATTGATAAACGATTACGCTTCAGAGATTACACTTATTTTTAGGTTAATGTGTTTAAAGAAATACAAATTCATTAATTTGTTTTTTATTAAATATATATCTATACCTGCATCAACACACAATGCATGTTAACGATTACACTGAACAGATGTGTTCAAAGAAACCATCACTCTTCTCTTGTAAACTTAGCATAAATACCAAAAGCTTGCTCAATAAAATCTTTATATAATGAGTTCAGAGAAATATGTACATAATTTAAATAGGCCACTTTTTTCAAAAATCAACCCCCGTGAAAATTTTAATGAAAATTCATATTCTAATTAGCGCTTCAAAGTGAATTTAAAGGCAAATTAAAATTCAGGAAAGTTGCGAGTTGTAAATATTAACTTCTCAAATACACATAAAATGTGTTAGCTTTTGTATCCGCATTGATACTAGTCTATTTCGAAGAAAACTGTGTCCTAGTCGTAAAATATCTTTTTCTAAATTTTCATAATGTTTGTTTTAACTTTCGCAAAACATCGCGATAGACACTTAGTATTTATACTATTAGGATTTTTAAAGCATTTTGCTTTAAAAAGCATTTAACGAAACATTAATTATCGGAAAGATGAGGAGGCAGTTTGTGAAAGAGACATTTTGCGAGTGACCCAGATGTCCATAAAGTCGAATTTTCTATGAGGTTGTTCAACTAAGGCTCAGGTAGTGGCATAGCAACAACAGAAATGTGCGCAAATGATTCTGTTATGAAACCATGTAATTTAGATTACCGTGTAAATGTCTTTATATAAGACCTACCATTTTGTGGTTTGACGACAGGAGGTATGTGATTGCTGATTACATATTCGTCGATGACGCCGTCTAGCTTAGATGTCTGAAGATTGTTCGTGTAACAATTCCTACAGTGTTCCAACCTGAAAATAGACATAAGTTAGACACGCAATGATGAAACTGTCATTATTTTTTTAAACACGAATAAGGAATGCAATTCCGATAAAATGCACAAATAAATAAAGGCAAGATTTCATTAAAAATACGAACGCATAAATCAAATCTTCACTTAAACCGTAGCTATCGTACAAATATATTATAAGACAAATTTCTGATATGTAGATCCTAGAATCTTATTGCGTCATCTAGCACTTTGAACTAACATCAGTTCCTGAACATGCACTCTGTCGAGTATTAATATCCCGAAGTGCACAGGCGAAGCACCGTAAATGTAGAAGACCAAGGATTAGAGGAAACACTGTTATGCTCAAAAGAAAATCTCACATTTCTCTATTCCTGGAAACATTGATGCTTAATTTTCCTCCGATTTGTATTTTAGGACGAGTACTTTCTAAGAACCGTGTATTGATCTCAAGATCAAAAGAATCTTTCATTAGTAATCCCATATAATGGAGATGATCTAAGAATTGTGTTTATAAATCTCTCTTACTAGCTTCTATGTTGTTAAGGGAGCGAAAGATAAACGTAGAATGCAATAGCTGTTTTTTTCCGCGCAGATTGTAAAAGCCGATTAAAGGAAAAGGCTAAAACATCTCCATCCCACCACTATGTCCGCCATTCAGGTAAGCTTGGCCTTCGAGTCTCACTTCGCTTCGCTTGTCTACAAAGAGACAAAAAGTGACCTTTGTCACTCTCCAACACTTTAACTATCTCCACATAAAAAATCACAATAATCCATTGCTCCGTTCTGACATGAATGACGGACAAACAAACAAAACACACTTCGCCATTTAATAATTGACTGACTGATTGACAACACACAGCCGAAACTACTGGAAGCAAGAAGCTGAAATTTGGCATGTATAATCCTTGGAGTGTAGGATAGCACAAAGAAAGGATTTTTGCAAATTCTTTTATATGAAAGTTTATCAGGCGAAGCCGCGTGCTAAATGCTAGTATTATATAAGTATGGATTATTGATAAATCTCTTCAGAGTTTGCTCACCAGGCGGCGTGATCGGGCTCCAGAAGTCCGCCGAGCTGCTTGGGCAAGCTGGCGCGTGGCACGTGCGAGCCCAGCTGCGGCGCGCTCACCGTGTGCACGCGCTCGCGTAATTTCTCCCGCACGAACAGCCGGAGGATGCCGAACGGTGCTTTGAACCAGAGCGGTGCCGTCACTATCAACACCTTTTTCAATTTAGCTGGATAACCACCCTGAAACAACAGAAAGAAATCTTGACGACCTCAGTGGTGTAATAGTTAACATCGCAGTCCGCTAACCTAGAGATCATTCGCCGATCAGGTCAAGATGGTTTTGGATGTTTATCCATATATGTATTTGTAATAAAATATCGTTGTTAGCTTTCCATTACTAACATAACCTGCAGAATTGATGCCTCTTTTTTTATGGCAGAGGCAAACGAGCAGGCGGGTCACGTGATGTCAAGTAATCACCGCCGCCCATAGACACCCGCAACACCCGGGGGGTCACAGGAGCGTTGCCGGCCTTTAAAATTATATATTATTATTTATTTTATACAATATAATTATAATTTTATTATTTGCGATAAACTTTTTCTCAGCTTAAAGCTGGTATAAGAATACTACTATATTATTTATTTCCTGTAATATTTATTATTATTTATTTTATACAATATAATTTAAAAAGCATAAAAATAAACATTAAAAGGGGCGAAACCTTCCCGTAGCGTATACGTTCTACTTCAGGCAGTTGAAAGTAGTTTTTTGCGCGATGCCCTTGTTTACCGGGACACAAATAACATGTTCACCGGTACGGAAATAGATCCACAAGAAATAATAATATACATATATAACAAAACCGCACCGGATTAGTATATGAACTTATTTTTAGACAAACCAAAAGGGGTTGACATGTACGACTTTCAGTCGTGTCAGTCATCGGGTTTTACACAGTTCACCTGGTGATTTAAGCGATTGACGTATGAAGACACGCGGGAAATAGAACAGAGCGCTTAGCAACGGATATGTTCAGAAACTATGCCGTGCACACATTAGACTGCTGCCAAATATACGGTTACCTTGATTACAAACACGAAAATGTTCTGCTAATAGGATAAATCCGATATAACATAACTGTTATTATGGAACAATAAGCTATACTTCATAACGATGTTATTTTGCTCTGTATGTTACACAACCAAATAATCACACCTAGAATCATGATCATGATCATAAACTACTTACAATTTTAAGGTCAACATTAAATTAGAACGCAAACACTCATAACATAAGGCAACTTATATATTAATACCCAATATTTAAATACAGCTGGGCTGTTAACGAAATATGCGTGTATTTAAACTTATTTCAGGCAATGTGGGATAAATGACAAAACTCGATAATAAATCCGTATTAGCGACCCTAGTGGGAGTTACCTTATAAATATTCAGGGTGGCCGCTTACAAGCGCTGAAATGAGAGCTGTGAGGGGAACACGTCATGGAAATCTAAGCACGTGACTGCCCGCTGACGTCGCTAAAGTTTCTGTCCTCATTTTGTTTTGTAAATAGGGTTCCCTAGTTACTAAATTCGATAACTCTAACATATTCTGGTGTAAGGTTCACCATATTTAATCTTATATCAACAAAATTTCAAAAGGAGTTCTCTACCTAAGATCTTTCAAAATGTATATTTGTAAAGTAAAATTAGATATTTCAATATCATTTTCAATTAATGTAACATTGTATCTTTTCTACGCAGTCCCTATCAACCGGGTGATTTATAGAGCGCACTCAAAATTACTTTTTTTATTAAACTTTTATTCCATATTCCTATTTGCAGGAGTCCTTGGTCTGAACCTTCCCTTTCGTTGGGTCGATTGTTATTGCGAGCCATATAAAGGCGATATAACAAGAACCAGACGTACGTTATTTGAATGGGGAATTCGCAAAATGCTAGCATTCTTGTGCAAAGTTACTATTATGGCACAGAGGTAAATTGGGTTAGGTATGGCCCAAATTGGTCAGGTAGGACGACGAATCATTCAAGAAAATACCCAACAGCTAAAATACCTAGCAGAAACGTAATTTCCCGTCAACGAGGCTGGTCACGGTTCTACATGAATAATATAAATAAATTCAACGATGATCGATCCATAAGAACGAACTCCCTCCTATATTCCCACTCAGATCCCGTTCCAAAGAATAATGAATATCGACGTGGGATCAAATATCTCATGTCGTAATTCTAGTCAAAGGTCAAAAGCATTGCAGATAATTTTCTCAGCTTTTTTTACCGCGTTTCCTTCATAATTTACAAAATATCAAAATTTTATCACAAATCATAATTAAGTGAAACCATAGTACCTACTTTCACAAAGATAATGAAACTGTCAATAATTCTCCCAATATTATACAAACGTAGCCGAAATACATCTGGAACGGATGAATTTAACAGTATCCCCTTGTTGATAAACGGCCCCTATTCAACTTTTATCAAGAGAAATGGTCGTCTCAATGCGGTACGAGGGTGACATATGGCTTTCTTAATACAAGTGGAATTCACAAGAAAGATTATATACAATACAGGCAAGGCTACAAATATGTCCTGAACCCAAATCAAGGTTGATTAATAATGTACATGTATGTGTAAAACAAGGATTAATAAAAACGAGGGCAGGTCAGCGTGTGTGGGGTCACCTAATCGATTACGTTGTGCCTGCTAATTTTACCGTATAATTTAATGTAACGAAAGCACTTAAGTACAAAAAGCACTATAATGTATTTATATAAAGCAAAAATATACGTATTTGAAATATAACAATTAAATGTTAAAATTCAACTTTCCGATAATACTTGAAATAGTTTAAAGGCAGTCTTCAAATATTTTTGAAAATTCTATTTCTGTGTCTAATATTGAAATAATCTAAATTCGACCAGGGGTGCTCACAGGCTCGGGTGTGTTAAGAAAACTAGGGGTGAGAGGTCAATGCCCCGCACTTAGCTCCCTTCAACCTCGAAGTTATTACTTTTGTAATGTCACCTTGGCCCTAAGCTGTACCGAATTGCTGAAATATTCAACGCTGCACATCGCGATAAATTTAAACTTTGGTTGTTTCAAGTGAAATATATACTGTTATATTGGATACGCATTTAATTGTGAGAGTGCATTGTCCTGGGTCTTCCTCGCTGCGTCTATGTCTAGACGTCACTGACGTCAATGCAAGGGTTCACCTCCCCAAGGGAGGCTTTTAGATTAAATAAATACCACACAGAATACTGTACCAAACATTTATTTGACTTCATATACTTTTTTCTACAGGCCGGTTGACTGACTCACCGTTACACAGCCAAAGTTATAGAAGCTGACAAAATTATATATTTCGACTGTACTTATGTTACTGCCCTTATTATACTTGTCCATTTCTAAAAGGAACGTAAGAAAAAATTTACACCAAACGCATATTCTCAAACGTATATACTATACCATATAAACCCATATAATATCAAGCAAAAACATAACCCTCCTTCTGCCGCAGTCGGGTAAAAAAGCGGGCACATATTGAATTTAATATTTCACAACGAGCTCTCTACACGACCCTAATTTACAAAATATGTTGTTTTATGATTTTCGTTCCTATCATCAGTTTACAAATATAACTGAGAGCAAACATAACTATTTTATGTAATTTTCTGTATCCTGGGCAATAATTAATGTACTTGTAAATATAGCCGTAAACTAGGGCAGAAAATCCTTTGTGTTACTCCCTCGAAATATATCAACAGGTAAACTTACTCCGGAAACTCGGCAATACAAAAGAGGAAACGATTCCCCCGTGAAACGAGGCTTTTATATAAATGAAGGGTGATCTAAAATCTATTATTACCTCACATTACACTTTTACCGGCACAGTTCAATATAACTCCAAATACAAACTGTTCAATTTCATAAGGAAGTTGTATTAAATCTATTCCTAGATATCCAGAAGGACTGTCATATTACAAAAAAGGTCATTATACACTCAGACTAAAAAGGAAAGTGAGCAAAAATTCCTAATACCAATCAGAATGATGATTTTTAACAACTGATTGCCTCAATCATTTGCTGTCAAACTAGTATATTTTCGTCGAATGCTAAAAAATAATTGGCTTCCGATTTTCCTAACAGTCTGTGAAACAACTGCGTTTGACAGACGACCGCTTTCAATTTTAAATTTAGAACATGCCAGTAAAGGTGGGTTTTATCATGAAAATTGTATTTTTTACCAAACTGCTGGTAGAACTAGAAACTGTCCCATTTTGTGAAGCTCTGTTTATCAGAGCGTGTCTCGTCGGACTAAGTTCCACAATAAGTTGACTTCTGGGAAATTCTATAGGGCTAAGTAGGACGCCGACGACTGGCTCGGCCAAGATAAACTTGCGACGGAGCCAGCCAGCTCTCGAGTTGGTGCCACTGCGGACACTTAACACTATTCCAAGCCTACTAGACTGGCCTATTGTGTCAACAGCTATTATACTACGGTATGCGGTAACTAGGTAAGTAACAATTTAAAAACTACATGATTACATTAAAATCATGTTCGTAGATACTCTATGCAAAATGTATAGATTTAAAGGATGCCTCTAAACAACAGTTATTTCTTGTAGTTGAGATGAAGGGATTAAACACAACTAGATTAAAAATTTTAAAAGCCCCGACACAATATAACTTACCCCTCTTTTTGCATCATTTAACACGTAAAACTTACCCCTCTTTTTGCATCTGGGTTAAAATATAGCTAAGAACACTTTCGATTAAATCACCTATCTAACAAAAAAAGAATTATCCAAATCGGTTCATCCGTTTGGGAACTACAGACAGAATGACACACACATACACACACAGCAAACGCACCTTCTTTTTGCGTCGGGGGTTAAAAAATAGGTGCAAGAATCGTCAAACGCAAAGGCCAAATTTCTGAAATTGCTTTAAATATTATAAATACCTGACTTCACCCTTTACTCCACAATTATTTTTCTCGAGCACTGAACAAGGCCAAGCATATTATTTTGTAAACAAGAGCTACAATTTGTGGTATTAGATACATTTACATTACCTGATTGCTTTAAGACAATGCAACAACACAATGAAATTATTTCAGAAGATATCAAGAATCAAATTATCTAAGGTATACGTACATTTTCCTTCAAGGTTCTTTATCACATCGCAATAAAGTAGCGAAAATTTTGTCGGTATTGGACATTGTACTTTTCCTCGAAAATCAATCTTACTGCCTAAGAATTAGAAGTTAGTTCTTCCCTTAAGCCTTCTTAGTATTGAATTAGGGCAAATTGATTTACACTCGGGAGGTCATGACACTCGCAAGAAATAAATAAGTTTCCAGGGGTAAAAAGACGCTAAGTCACATTAAATAAGAGCGTTTTTAATATTTTTTCGAATTTAAAAAAGTATATAAAATAAAATATCTAAGATGAAACTCAACTGATAATGGCAACACTTCAATCTTTTAAAATAATGAAACAATTTGTAACACAAACAACTAAAGTATAATTTAATTAATATATTCAAGTAAATAAAGTACATAATTATCGGTACTTACTTAAAACAAAAATAGAATAGCATTTTTACACACTAATAGTCAATATCACACACTATCACACAACTTTTACACACTAATAGTCAATAACACATTAATAGTCAATAACACTTTTAAGATGTAAATAAAATAACAGCAAATGTAAAACATTGCCCAAACATTTTTGTTTTGCAAAGCTCGACCCTCTTTTTATATCTCGCTTCGTAAACATGAATAACGTTTTTAAACGGCCAGGTGTTCCGGTCAGGTACAACGAAGTTCAGGTGTAGAGGGGCTTTCGCAGACGAAAGGGTTGTACATTAGCTGCCTACATTCATGCACTACATTCGCAGCTGGTATGAGAGAAATAATGTGTCCCAGAATGACGGATTCAAGGGAATCTCCTCGCTTTCACGCAAATGTCTGCACTGCTCCGGTTTTTTTTCCGGTTAAATGTTTCCGAGCTAAAATAACGTGTCATCCACGGCTTTCGTAAAAAAAAACTTTGATAAACGACAAATTAGACAACGGTATTGATGTTTCAAAAAAAAAAATACTGGCCGAATTAAGAACCTCCTCCTTTTTGAAGTCGGTTAAAAATGCAATATATTTAATGTCTAATATTAAACTCTATACACCTTACAATCATACAGAAAATTATTTTCAGCAATAACAACATTTTCATCTAAAAATATATACTGAAATTCTTCTAAGAAATGTTTTTTCAATACCGCTCAAAGACGTTTGTTGGTGTCATAAAAAGCCGAGAATCCTTATTAAGTCAAAGGAGCAACTCAGTGATTATTATTCTTTCATTCGCAATTTAGCGATATTATGATATTGCGGTAGAAGCTATTGGATGACTAGAAATCTTACTGGCATCTAGTGTTTTAGCGACATCGGTGTCTTAGTAGCTGAAAATTGTAAGCATCAAAGGGTCAAAGGAGGCCAGGCCATTCTATTTGAGCTGGCAAATGACTCGCATTCAGTCTCGAAATGAGTTGGTGCAACGCGGCAAACACAAAAAGCTAGCGTGCGGGCAATTAATACTATATGAGCTAAATTACTGCTGAAACGCCGACAGCCCGTCTACTGATAATATGAATGTGCATTCAATCAAATTATTAAGTTGATCAGTGATCATTAATAACAGGCTGCCTTTTTAACGCTATTTAAACACAAGCGTTTTAATTAAGAATAGCCACAGTTTTCCACGAATATCATGTGTTCATTTGAGCGATTCAAAAATCTAAATCTCTTTGAACTTTTGGCGCGACACTTGTTTATATGTCTGTTAATCATCGTACATATCAATAGTTAACAATATACTCGTAGAATAAACAAAATGTTAATTATTTTGGTGACCCCGCAAATGACGTTTAGCCATCATTGTTGAAAGAGCTGTTTCGTAAACAAATTACGACACATCTGGCTCGTCGCCAGCCATCATTCTACTCGTAACATTCATCATTATTTGAAGGCGGATCGTCTCACAACAGATTTTAATACATCTTCTGCGAAATCACCAAGGGGAAAACACGATTATTATTAGTATCTTCGAAAAGTACTCATAAATTAAGCACTCGGGAAAGCTTTTAAATTTAAAACAATTTTATGTGATTATGTTATGTTAGTTTACATTTAATCTTTTAGCACTAGAAGAACAAATTAGCAAATTTTCAAAATTAATTTTGCAATAAAAGTAATTAATGTGCCAAGTGACAGCGAAATTACACATAGCACGTGTAATATCCATTGCAACTCTATACATAATATTACTAAAAAAGATCTGCTCATGCTACCGGAATAAACCCAACACTAAGTATGCGACTAAGTAAGCATGTATAAATTCAAGTCTATTTTTAAGATGATACAGGGTTGATTAACTGGGTAGAAGTGACCTTTTACCTTGTATTTATATATAAAATCATATTTTATAATAACAAGACCGTTCTTGTAAAAATTTCTGCTACCGTGCGCTCTGAAATTCTGACCTTTAGAAATGTCACGCGGATATTTTGACGTGACGTCAAATGCAACTGCGATTCAAACCAAAACCGGTCAACATAATCCAGGTTTAGCATCACAAACAACCAGCTGCACGCGTTGTGGATTTTCCCAAGTACGCGACCGGGATAGTGTGCATACAATTCTGCATAGTTTACTCTCTTGCATTATACATATAAATAGGCCACTTTCTAGGAAATAGTTACACTATTTATCATAAGTAATAACTACGAATTAATTTGCTATCGGAATTCACACGGTAATCGGAAAATTGAATTCCGTTATAATATGTATTATTCGAAGAAATAAGCAAATTGTGGTAGTAATACGTATGTTTAACAACGGAATTCTACATAAACGAAATGGAACACGATCGATGATAACCTTGACGCTTTTTGTAACATGGACGTGTGCTTGAATGTAAAAACATCATATATTGCTTGAAAATTAAAACTCTGAGAGATACGATCGTAAAATTAACTTTTGAAGTAGCTATTTATCTGAACGTTGAAACATGAACCGAAATACTAATATCAACTGCTTATGGAGTTAAGCGTTCAAAGGGAAATGTGACTTCCTTTGAATAATGGGTCATAATATATTTTGATTTTTTGTTCTCTTGCAAACATATTTACGATCAATCAAATACTTATAAAAATAAAACAAAGTCAGAACGCAATAAAATAAAATGATCAACATTTAGAAGGACAAAGATGATTCACTAAGTAGGTTTAGGTGTATTGTATACATTTCAAAGCGAGCGAGGCCATGGGATAATGCTAGTGATATATCAGCGCATATTAGTGTCGATGCCAGCGATGCGTATCCTTTTGTTTGCGCCCAGTGCATCGATGCGGATATCTTGCAACTCAAAATAATGAGAGTGCAGAACAATAACTGGGGTATTTGATAAGTGATAATTCGAAAATAAAGCGAAAACGCGTCACTGTCGAAAATGCAACTGGGAATACGCTCAGATGATAATGATGTGATTGCCGTTATGCCACGAAAAATCACGTGATCGACCTATACATTTATTAGTGACAATTCTGAATATTCAATTTGCTACGGCCCAAGGAGATAATTATCTTACCGAACTGATTTTTAATGAAATATTTTAAGATAACGAAAGAAGTATTTTAAGATCTTTTACTTTCAATGTTCCTTTGCTTTACAAACTGCAAAGGGGGAACGTTTATTCGGAAGCTAGTAAAGATGTATTTAAGTCCGTATTCAATAGGATTACATTGTCGTATGTCAGTTTCTATGGCCGCCTACGGATTCGTAAATAAGAGCGACTACTTACTTATATTTCAATTATAGCCAACAGTTGCTGGGCAAATATAAACAGAAGTTAGTTAGAAAGCACAGACTGAACATGATTACTAAACAGAAGATACGGTAAGGTACCTCGTAAACTATTTTCGGCTTTATGAAATTCGTTTCAGGACATTGGTATCATAGATACAGTTGCCATTGCATTGCCACTAATAATAATTATAGTCGTATGTATGATGTGAACCATCTGTAACGTGCACAATTTGTGTGTTATGTCATGCCTGTACGACTGTCCCCGATGCATAAATAATCCTTATGCACGCACGACTACATTTACGTGCGCAGTGCTGCCATCTACCGGATTGATCCAACCTCTACTTTTATAACAAACTCTCTAAACAGGCCTACCATATCAAATATTCATCAAAGAACTTTTACGATCTTATTGTATTAACAAGAAAAAGTTGTGCGCAAGTGAAAAGAGAATTCGTTGAAGGCAATATCAAAGAACAAACAAAAAACCTATTCGTTAAATATGTATCTAGAACAATGGTAAAAAGTCTTTTATGTTCACCGGTTATTAAATAACGTGCGTACATCATACACCTATGTATTGACTTATTTCTACGAGCTTCATTGTAAACTAGATCAAGTCCATGATTTCGACCACACGCAATAAATTATTGTCAACTAGCTAATGCCCGCGACTTCGTCCGACCAATGGATACAATAATATCTTGTCGGCCTCTTGCTCGGTTACAATAAATTATATCCCTAATAGCTAAACTTTATTTAATACAACTGTAAAAACCGCATCAAATTCCATCCAGTAAGTTCCGCGTACAAACATACTGAAGACATAACATAAATAATTCTAAAAAAATTTCGTTTAAGTTTCTATTAGCCCTACAAACACCATTTTTTTTTTTTACCACCGATGCAAAAGAATTTTGTTATAAATTTGACGTGTGTGTACGTGTGTCATTCTGTATGTGCATCATAGCTCCAAAACGGATGACAAGATTTGGACAATTCTTTTTTTGTTAAAAAGGCAATTTAATCGAGTGTTTTTATCTATAATTTTTAAACCCCGACGAAAAAAGAGTGGTGTTATAAGTTTGAAGTGTGTGTTGTGTCGAGGGTATTTTTAATTTAATTACTTGTCTTGATCGTACAACCAGTCACAATTTTATTATATTTATAAATATAAAGTCATACCCAATATACTTTATGTGGTCATACTTAAAAATAGTTGTTCTCATTAAGAACTACAACATTTGTTTTCCAAGTATGGCCATGTCTCTGATCCGTACAGTATGGTTACTGACTCGACAATCGGCCTTCCATAAAATTAGTCATATCCATTAGTAAGAAGTTACAGTTGTTTTATCATCGACCTGTCCATGGGTAGACGCAAATAAATTGAAGAATCAGAATTTCAGATTTCGGGGTTGATTATTTAGTCTATGAAATGAGAACACAATGCTAGAATGATAAAAACTAAACTCCTCTCTTCATTTGTCTTGTTATGCATACTTATATGTTGCATTTTTATACTATTTATTATTAAATTCCTCTGTTCATATGAAACAATTGCGCAAGCATTCTTATTTTTCTGTCTACATCTACATAACGACTTTGGAAACTTTGTTAGATTCTGGGAATACAGAACTGAATATTGTTATTTAAATGCATCAAACGCCATACATTCTGAAAGGAAAAAGTTCAGATGGGTCCGTAATATCGGAAAACCATAAAATACAATCAATTTGGAACGACCGCGACGGTTGCACGAGTGAGGCCAAAACGAGAAAGCGGAATCGGCACCTCGCCGCATTCTAACGAGACACCTAGCTTTCATCGTGGAAATTCTAACACCTCGAATTTACTATATCAACTCAAAAGCTTTACAGATAATTTATTCATCCCTCTGATAGAATTGCAATAAAGTTGTTGAATTAACGTGTTCCATTCATTGAACAAATTGGATCTTGTTTGAAATAGCACGACCTGCGCCACAAACAAGATGATGGTGAGATTAATTTAGCGTAGAAGTACTAATTAGAAAAGAACTTTGAAATATTATTTGACAAATCAATTAAAAGTCGAGAGTCAACATACCGGAGCAAACTGATTTTCATAACAAAACGGCTTGGATGGATGTTGACGAAAACGTTTCGAACGCGCTCGTCAGTGAAATAAACTTTATTGACATTAGTCTACAAGGCAATTTGAAATTCAAATCAACTTGCAAATATCTAGTAGGGCCCCATACGATACGTATCGCAGACAACATTGTTTTATCATCATGATATTAAAATAGAATAACATGTTTTTTAATTTGTTTAAAAAGATTAAGACAAAGTAATAAGATGTTACAGATATTGTATCAATAAAACTTTTTATTAATACATAGGTTATAATTACTTATTTATTAGTGCGATTAGTTGTTCGTGATAATTACTATCTTACTTAGCCAGTACACCACTATCTTAGTTAGCCAGTTCTCGACCAAAGCGTCATCATTATAGTTAAGATAACATGTTTCGTTTCCGGATTCTAGATATTACTAGACCAATTCGTTGCAAAACTAAAACGAAGCGACAAGCTATAATAAAATGCCATTTATTTGAGTTGTTTGTATAAAATGCAGCGAAAGAATTGGCGATGGCCCAGGCCACCCCTTTCCCCTTGTGATGTAGGTCAGGAATGGCGTCCCATTTTGCGAGATGCGGCGCGACGGGGCGCACCGGAGCCGACGACTGGCGCACTCTTAAAACCTGACAAACCCCAACTAGAAGAAGCAAAAGAAACAACGCACACTATACTGTGACAATTTGCTTCGCCAGTTACGAAACATCGACGACACAGCAGTTCGTCCAATTTGCTGAATTCACTAAAATAAATTATACGCTAACAAGCAAGCTAATTTTTTGTTATGGCGTTTTGACTTACTACGCAATTTTTGATTTGTACGTCTTCGTTTTCAAACACAGTTGAAGAATATTGAAAATATAAGTATAATAACGAAACATAAGTAAGGATAATATTGCGAGGGTACAATGAGTTTTGCTGTAGGGTGTGTTGCGTGCAGAAAAGGAAAAAAAATAGTGGCAGCTGCCGCTCTGCAACTGCCAGGTGCTAAAGTTGCTTATTTATCCCTTTACAATACATCTATATTTATAAATAAAATAGATATAAATATTGCGAACAAGATTAAAAACGGTTACACCACTTTCTTATCTTTGATCGATAAATATTATTTTAAACATAGAACATGATAATTGATAATCGTTCTAAATGGAGAAGTTTATGATGGTTGCGACATCAATAAATCTGTCCAAATACCACGCGTAATACAAATAAGACTACTGGAAGCCCTCTTCCTCAAAATAACCCAATACCAGTAGAATAGTACGTTTGATAGCAGCAGATATTTGTGGACTGGGTACGAAGTCGGAATATCTGATAAGATGTCACTGGCAGTCAATTCTTTAAGTCGATCAATTCGGGATTCGGAATCAAATTAAGCACAGGACAATAAATCGCTTGGAAATTAAACTTTGTCAATCACAAAATTTTATGTAAGCTACTATACAACCAGCATATTGCAAAGAAATTTTTGTACTAATTTTTAAACCTTTATTATATTGTTATTTACTTATAGACTAAATAATGGTATGGCAACAATATAGGGACGTAGAGGGTTCGTTAGAGCGATCACGGCACAATGCGCCGGTCTCGGCCGCATGAAATGAATGCACCGATCTCATTATGCCGGCTGAACGATGAAAAGAGCACGCCAATGCGGAAAGCAAAACTGCACTCGATAAATGGAGCAATCCTATTGTTCTAACACTTCACGTATGTAAATGTAGCTCGCGAGCACGTACCAGGAACGAAATCGCACATTAATGGTTAAAAAATTTCGGCGTACACATCCGACATAAGTGACAGGATCCACGCGCCGTGACAATACTCGGAACTGACCGTGTAATTTTATATATTATCATCGTTATACCATACGTGTTACGACCCTCGCTTTCATAACGTGTTTTGAATATGCCAAACGGACGCTCAATGGTGTATGTCGCATCGTAATTAATTTCACGTATGGCGAGCGGAAGTAGGGCTTGCGGAGGTGACGTCACGGGCCCCACGCGGCCTTCTCCCGACGGATATTAATCATCCCGGTGACTGACACGGGCTCGTCGCACACCGTCGACCAATTCGATTAATTGATAACTAACTAGATGATGAGCAAGTTCGCCCGACCTATTTAAACCCAAAAGTTAGTTTTAGGCTGTCAAGCGCTTTCCGTTTATCGACGTAAATCAATTTGGCCGTCGCCGCGTCAATTCATTAAGTCGCGGCCTAACTTTCTCGTTAAAAAGGACCGCATAAATTATTTGCAATGATTGCAAAGGTAAGTTCTTTAACGAGATTTTCAGTTTGATTGAACAAGTTATACGGTTAACTAGTTCAAGGACACAATGACACAATGAGATGTCGAAATCTGTGGCGATCGAGTCATATTTCCTAGAGAGAGATTAAGATTTAAAACTTGTATTGTGTGTAGTGCGCAGCGCAATAAACCCAGTATTGTGTTTACGAGTGTCTAATGATGTAGGTACTGCGCATGCGCACCGTTGCATGACTCAGTCATCACAAGACACGTGACTTCAAGGTGAAGACCAAGATAAAAACATTTATCGATATTCTCAACGCAGATACTTTTTTCAATGTTGGAAAACAAATCTTCATGGTGTTATCATCACGTTTAACTACATACTACTAACACGACACGTAAAAACAATGATTTTCTGGACATAATGATGTACCAATTTTGTTTTTCTAAGAATACAGAAGTCAATTATAATATTCACTTCCCACAAAAATAGACACCTCATGTAGCTACAGTACTTATTTGCCTTGTGTCAGTAACTACGCCTTTTATCAAGTAAACAACCTCAAGTATTGGATAGATTATAAATATTTGTATTCAACAAAATAATACTAAAATAACTGTATATTTTAGTAGGTGTAGGTTTTAACCGATATAAATTTTTTAAATCATTAGATAATTACACTTCAAATAACCTTGTAGAAATAAGATACAAGTGCGAGAAATAACGCATCTATGTACCGTCGTCGTGTACCAAACAAATGTCATTATCATCGACGTACGATAAATAACTAGACACTGCTTATCGCTTATAAATGAGCAGACTTTAGTCTCTTTAGTTTAACATGATTTCAATTGCACACATTACACTTTTTTCCTAATACACGATTCTGGAAATGGAACTTTGTCGTAATCATAGTAGTTGTAATCTTGATTGACGCGAGGACGATATTTTGTCCAATTTTGTTCGGAACTGTGAATCTAGTTCCTTTTTGTTGAAGGTTATTATTCTGAAAAATGAGGACGCATCTACTGAACCAATAGGGAATATAAAATAGAATGAATGACCAATAAGTCGGCAAATTAAATATAGAAGACATCTAATCGAGCCGCTTCGACCCTGACCTTGCTCTTGAAGACAGGTCCGCGCCCACGAGGCCTCCAAAACGCGGATCCGAACAACGTGACCGACCAAGAATGTTGCACCTCTCATCCAATACAGCAAACCAGTAACAACATATTGACATCATATCACGCGACACATTTTACGCGAACAAATAAATGAAAAGGACGCAAATTCAATTCCGTCTAGCATCTGGCAAATGGATTATACGCGATACAATGGATATTCGAGCTCATGCATTTATCTGTGTATATATATTTTGTTAAAAGAAAGACTACAAAGAGAATTATGGGTATACATGAAATGTCTTTGGAGGACGACAAGGCAAGCGTGGTTTTGACATTGCGGAAGATCTGTCGAGCGCGAAAAGGTTGGCTTGGGCCAAGGATGTCATTTTATAGTCAGGCGGAAGCGTGCTACACGAGTTACTGCTTCTATTGTCTGTTAAACTCAATTGTTTCATTTTAAAAAGGTTTTTACCTTATACTTTTGAATATAAGAATACTATTAAAAAGTTTTACAAACATAATTAATTACCGTGTAAGCAAACAAAGTGGCCAAAGCGGTATGTATATATTTAATAGATATTTATTAAGTGGAAAGAGCTGTTATGAAGGAGCTAAAATGAACACCAAATATTATCGGTTTTTTCACTCAGCGTCGCAAAAAGAAATTATTATTTTGATTTTCTTTAATGGTACGTCTGACAAAATAAATGTTTCGTTTTATATTTAGGCGATCAAAGTGATCAGGAAATTAGATTTACGCCAATCGTTATCTAAATCTCTTGGGTGTTGAATATTAAAGAGTAATACTCGGCTTATTTAAGACGGAGCTTTCTGAAACTGTTCAAAGGCTAGATTTGAAAGTAAAATTGATTTAATTGGAAGCTGCATAGGAGATAATTTGACGTCAACCTTGCAGTTGTTCATGAGAAGCGGAATCCTCACAAAACGGTGTGTTATAATCAATAGCTTTTCTGTGCGTTAGCATATAGCTGCATGCGATTATACAATTAGCAATGCGGCAGATCCACGGGAACAGTTTTCCGGCACTCATAGAGCAATTTTATATTATAAAAGCCTACAAGTAACTATTTGATGCATAATTTTTATATAAAAATACCATATTTTCGCTCGTCTTCACCCTGCAAAAAAGATCTCTGTAGAGATTGCTTATAGTCAAATTTATTAATTTTCTACGACCTTTGTGTTGACATGCTAACCGTACGCGAAAGAACAAAACAACTGGATTTCCCGTAATATCACTTTTAGGTAAATAACTTCAAAGTCCATAGTTTAAGTCGTGAATAAGATCTCTATCTAATCTTGATGTTTATGAGCAAATTGACTTTGCTACGGAGTAATTTCAAGCCTTAATAATATTCTAGCGTAAAAACTTCTGAATACTTTATCACGTTATTTTTACCCGACTGCGGCAGAAGGGTTATTGTATAATGCATTTTAAATTTTTTATATGATTTTCTATAGTATATACACTGTATGCTATATTTATGTAATATCAAACGCTCATATGATTAACCGAAATGAAAATATTACACAACCTTTTTGGACCATCATTTAAAAAGCGTAGGTTTTGGAGGATATTGTGTATTATAAATGTATATTTCGCAATTCACAACGAGTAATGGGATACCGTAGTACATGTTTATGTCCAAAACCTTTTGGGTAATTAGTACCGGCCCGACCTTCATCCATTTCGCATGGCATTCTAAATAGCCAACGAATACTCGCCGTGTTTACACACTACAATAACTTTTTTGTTGACTTTATTTGGCCTTCCTGGCGAACGCTGTGACACGTTTGCCTCGTTTCGTCATATTTTAATGTTTATGTCCATAAATTGTGCTTAATCATTGATAAATTGGAAGCCGTGGAAAATGATAATAGAGTTATTTGTGACAAAATACATCAACATCAACAGAAGGGTGTCCGACGTCTGTAAGGTCTAATGGTGGTGATATAAAGGGCTAATGCGACATAAGCCTTTGAAGAATAGACGGAAAAATACTTCAGCCCAAACTATGTGCTGATAGCTAGATACGTTATGTATATGAAAACAATATAATGTGTCTCATTATATTGTTTTCATATAACGTAGCAAGCAATAAAAATAATGACAAAGTAATAAGATTACTAGAGGCATTTACCTAGGAAAGTTAGTTTTGCAAAATAATTAATAATCAAGTCTGTTTAGTTCCCTCAATTTCTGTAGATTTGAGCGTAAGGGCACTTATCAGTAGGCTGTTTGTTATCATAATTACCTCTGATACCAATTCGGGCAGCGGCGTGCTATCGTCCCAGCTGTTGAGTCCTAATCGATCGAGTGTGACTCTGTCCGGGCCGAGTGGGCTCCACGACCAAGCACTTCCCTCTAGCACTGTTAATAGACGCAGTCACCGCAGTACGCTCGGCCACAACACCCAATAATAGCACTGATATGCAATCGCCACCTGTTTGCGGCCTGCAAGCAACTCACTGTTTGGCTGTCTCTTTACAAGCAGTCACTTAACTGTCAGAGTTAAGTAACTAGACAAAACACATTGAAATATGACGTAGTAACACGTAAATACACGTAGATGTGACAAGTGAGCAACGAGCGTGCATGCCAGTCGGAGGCGCGAGCTCAACTGACGTAGGTCGGCTATCGGTAGGGCGCCGGCGGGCGGCGGGCGCTACAAAACACTACGGCCGCATCCGCCCACCGCGCTACGGGGAAAACTCCGCTACGAATTTTCATCTACCGCTACACGATGAGTTGCCGTATTGGGAAATTAAGTTTCTGTAACCACAACTCGCCGACACATTGTGAATTGTGCAACTTTAGTTTTTATTTTTAATTTACACTGCGTAAGTATATAAATCATTTCATACCCATTAAATTTTTAAGTCTAGGAAACTACATTTTATTTTATGATAGAATACGAGCGATGATTTTCCATATTTAGGAAAATTTTAGGCCAGACGACAGAGCCTATAAACTACGCATTATCTAGAACCATCTGCAAAACTGATACTCCGTAACTAGAACAGGAATTCGTCAATACATCTATGAAATTATATATGTATATTACAAAATATTGATTAAATATATAATTAAATGCAAATTTTAGTAAGGAAAAATAATAACTTCGTTCGTGCGAGTTATTTCGTCAGAGAATATCACAACAATATATTGGTATTATCAATTTTGCTTGATTAGGTAGAACCTCTCAATCAAGATCAAAGGTCAGATTGCTTAGAAATAAATTATATCCAAATATTAGTAGCAGAATTAATTATGAAGAAATTTCCGTAATCTGGGGAAGGGCGCGAGTAGCAAATTACGAGAAGTACTTTTACGGTGGGTGAAATTAAAGACAATGTATCGAGTTCTGGAGACGTGCCATTGAGATTACACCCTCGCAGGTGAAGGTACAAGCTTCAGCACTTAAACTACTTATAAAGAAAACTAATTATAAATAAATTACCGTAAATTTTGAGACGAGAGCCGAAATACGAATAAATGGATTCAGGAGTATAGGGTTATCGTCACGTGCCATTGAGTCTAGCCTCGCAAGATAAAATTACTAGCTAGAGCTGCATGCCACGCTGAATATCAACCAGTAGAAGCGAGCACGGTCTCCAATTTAAAACGCACTTACAAGAGGCCTTGAATGTTAAAATGAAATTTATAAAATCCGGCATCAGATGGGGTGAACTTATTATAATACATACATATAAGACAAAATCGGAGCAGCGAAAAATACATTTCTGTTAAAAAAGAATAATGATTTCTTTTTCAATAAAATAATTTTAATTTGTTAAAAAAACTGAAATATCTAATCAAGCTGTACTAACCTAAGCACGAATCAACTAACATTCTAAACGTATATGGAAGAAAAAGTGACAATGGGTAACGCATATCTGTCGCAGTGGAGCTAGTGTTTTGTTTTGGCCACCCCATACAGGAAAACGAAGCGTGGGTAAACCAGCCGCCAGATGGATGGACAATGTCAAAAAACCGGCCGAAAAGATAGTGCCGACCTGGACCCACCATCAAGACCGGCGTGGAAAACCATCCAATATACTTTCAGCAGTGGACGCAAATATGCCGAGAAGAACAAAAAATAAACTAATAAATAGTGGTATAGGTGGAACACTTTGTATCGCAAATATGTACATAAATCAAGAATTTGCGATTCATGAGTTCCAATATTCATTATCTTGACAACGCCAGGTAAATAGTCAAAATATTGCTTGCAATAACCCTAAGTTCAGTGATTATGGGCGTAATTGGCTGTGTGGGATATGTAACGAATTTACATTAATTACAAGCTTATGCCTGCGACGTCGTCCGCGCGTAACTACTATTACAAATACCTCCGATTCTTAACAGCATATCAAGATGAAACGAACGCTATATTTTAAGTTNNATACAACCGAGAAAACTGCATCAAAATCGTTATATAAATGCGAAAATATGGATTTGAAGATAATAGAGAACTCAATATCACAGTATTTAGTGGACACATAGGGAACATTTATTTTTAACTCGAAATTCCTACGGGAATGAAGCACTGTATAAAACTATAAAAAATTAGATTTAGTTATTAACCTACTGAGTACTTGCCATTTATACACTTTTTAATCGATCCCAAATATAAAATTGTTAATGTGATGCAATTTACTAAAGTAACTCATATATACAAGGAAGACGCCTTGCCGCCTGAGACCAAGGTTTTAATTTCCTTCAAAGAATTCCGCGAACTCACTTGATTTCGGTCGGAAATTAATTAAGTATATATTGGATAGGTTCTCTCGGCACGTGTAGGAATTATTTAGGCACGAATAATTCAATAATTTTTCTCGCCGTCGCAGTAAGGACAGCTTATCGTAATTAAACACTATGTGTTAATTTATAATAGGTATATATCTTCTAAGAATATAGATTGGCTTTTACCCGCGGCTGCGTAGCAGATTTCGATGTAAGGGACATGAGCGTTCATATCCCATAATTCGCGATCCCTTGGGGATATTTAGTACTATTTATTTATTTAGTACGACCTCCGTGGTGTAACG
>JADGIL010022346.1:0-10133 GCA_020352625.1 Cactoblastis cactorum | reverse complement strand
AATATAGTATCGTTGACTTAGTACCCATAGTACAAGTTTCGAACTTAGTTTGGGGCTAACTCAATTTGTGTGATTTGTCCCTATATATTTATTTATTTATTAAAATGAAACAAATTTAACGGATTTTATCGCGGTTTAATCACTACACACAAAGGAATTTATACTGTTTATGTGTAACTATTTCTTGAGCTCCGTCGTTTCGGATACTTTCCAGCATCCATCTTCACGGAAGACTCAGTTTACGCGAATATTAGACATTAAAATGAAACAAATTTAACGGATTTTATCGCGGTTTAATCACGACACACAAAGGAACGCGGTTTATGTGTAACTATTTTTTGAGCTCCGTCGTTTCGGATACTCACTCGTCATTTATAAGGCCGTCATTTATAATATGAATCCTGTTCCTACGGGAACGAGAGCAATATAAAATGTTATTTTTTTATTATAGAGACCAATTACAAAAATTGAGTTAGCCCCAAAGTAAGCTCGTGACTTGTCTTATGGGATTCTTATTCAACGATATGATTTATAGTAAATACACATTTTCCATCATGAACTGACCGGGGATCGAACCCATTACACCACGGAGGTTGTCGAATATAAATAATTGGAAATCTGTAGGTCAGTGGGCCACCCGCAGCCTAATCGCCCGGCTATTTACTTACATTGCCCGAGTTCGCAACTTTCACGGCTTCAGTTTCGGCCGCAGTTTAGCATGCCAAAGAAGATTAACATGGACTTATGTAATTTATGCGACACAAGTTTTACGACACTACATAGGACTTCATTATCATTTTAATCGTTACAATTTTCATTCATTACTATTACGTGACAAAATGTAGAGCCATGAAATAGGTATTTCTTTTAATTAAACATGGACAATGATAACGCATGTACGTTTAAAAAAAATATACTATAATTTTTTTAACAATCATTCTTAATCAATGATGTTGTGCGAAAGCCTCTTATCTCAAAAATTTAACAAATCTTTATTTAACAATTATATTTAACTTTAAAGTATCTCTATAAACGCTAACGCCCTTAATTCCAAGATTCTCTGACTTGGAAAATGGTACCTACACAATCGTTGTTTCCTGTTAAATATGATAACATACAAACAATGAAGTACTCTTGATAAGTATATACTTCACAAGAATTTAGATAATAAAGACACAGTAAAAAAAAGCACGTTCTTACAATTATCATTTAACGACTGAAGGACAAACATTGTTGATGATTACGCAAGCGTGATATGATAAAAATCAGGGAATTACAATTCCCACTAAAATTAAGACATCAATCGCCTCGCTTCACCTGTCATTATAAAAATAACAAGAAAAAAAGTTACAATAAATTTCGGAAAATATCCAGAACATTAGGCTGGAAAAAATAATTGCCTGTTGTCATCGGATATCACGTTAAAGGTAATAGATAAATCAAGCAACCGTATCTGATTTATCGGTAAAGAACGAACGGCCTTCGCTAATTTATCGCCAGGGGCGGCCCTCGTTGGCTTTTTGAGGCCAACATTGATTGGCATTAGCCAGCTTAGTGGCGTCTCTCCAAAGTGTTATGACGGATAAACGGCGGGTTAGTTTGAAGATAACATTAGTACAGCCAACCACTTAATTAAGTATTTTCCCCACAAATACGCACTGCAAATAATTTATTTGTTTGATGAGCGTATTCGTGGGGTGAAAGCATAACGAATATTTTTTTAAATAATAACATATTTATTCAAAAACTGAAATTATAAAATTTACAAAAATTTGGTATATGAATAAAAAGAATACAAAATAAAATTATGCCTGAGCTAAGGTGTTGTAATTCTCCTTGTGTTTCTGGCGTTTAAAAGCTAATTCTAATCAAAATACATAATCAACTAAACAAAAAGGAGCAAGACAATGTTAACATAGTAGAATTAAATAAAAATAGAGTAACCAATAATAATACGCATATGATAAAACTGTCACACACACGGGACACATTTTACCACTTTGGAAGTGTCTCTCGCGCCAACTATTCAATTTATAAAAAAATTATGTTAGAAACCTCAATATCATTTTTGAAGACCTATCCATAGATACCTCACACGTATGGGTTTGATTAAAAAAAAAATTTCAGTTTCAGTTCTATGTATGGGGACCCCCAAAATTTTTTGCTTTTTTTTCTATTTTTGTATAAAATCTTAATGCGGCACGCAGAATACATCTACTTACCAAGTTTCAACAGTATAGTTCTTATAACACAACCACTTTTTGGAAAAAAAGTGGCTGTGACAGACACGGACGGACGGACGGACAGACATGACGAATCTATAAGGGTTCCGTTTTAGCCATTTGGCTACGGAACCCTAAAAATCAGTTGTCTATGATGTTTATGTGTGAAAAAAATACTTTAAGTATTTTTGGGTTAGTGGTTATATGGTTGACTAGTAGCCTTATTACATGTCAGCTGTTTCAGACATTAGTTTTCGGTGAGAAGGAACAACTTATTATTAAGTTATCGAAACGGCTTAGCCAATTTTCGGAACATTTACTTGACGATTAAAATATTAAATGTTGTCATAGGCAAAAAAATATCCATACTTAAGTAATATGTCGTAATTAAATAAAACTTAAGATCTAGATAATAACAATTGTATGTTACTAGTGAATTAAAATATTATTGGATTTAGAATTACATTAGGGTTATAACTAACTAAAAAGGTAATACAATTAAATAAATAAAAATGTCACTAGCCTAATAGTTTACCCAATCGAAAGGATTCTGAAATGGAAATGAAATCCGCTCTTGAATTTACGATTAATTTAATTGAAAGCTACACGAGCACCAATTCTGAAAATAGCAGCGGTCGGCCCGCATGACCATGATTTAGAAATTAATTGCTTCGAATGCCAGGGTTTTCCCGCTAAACGTAATTCAAATAATAACTGATATTTTTCCTCATGTAAGGTATTGTGATACGAAGTCGTTATAACTTTATTTCTTGAGTCCAAACGACATACTCGTATATTAACCTTGATTTTGTTAATACATCATGATGGAATTAAACATCAATAAAAATATATTACATCCCTTAAAGGCCGACAACGCTTTTGTGACCCCCGGGTGTTGCAGGTATGGGCGGCGGTGATCACTTAACATCACGTGACCCGCCTGCTCGTCTGCCTCCCTCTTTCATAAAAAAAAACATAAGACGCAGACCGAGTGCGATGTTCAATAACATTAATTAATGATACTAAAATTTCCATAACAAATGCGCATAAAGAAACTAAAACAATGGCGCGGCCTAGCCTTGGGGTCGACCTACGACCGCTTGACGAAGTTTCAACGGGTGGCCGGGCTCATTACATGGCAAGAGCGATCAATCGATACCACTTGAGTTGACTCGAAAACGCTTCAACCAAACAGTGCATTCAGATATAATGAGTACACCAATCATTTCTTACGCGAAATATTTTTACTACTTCTTTTATAGATATAAATACAAGTATCAAATGTACGCTTTTGATAGTTTCAACTGGTTAGTGAATCGATTACAACAATGAGCATTCAGTTACCATCTAACTTTCCCATTCGGCACTGCTTTAACACATCACCGCATCAAATAAAAAATGAAAACGAAGCTCAATTCTTACCTTAAATTATTAATTTTCACGCTTTTTAGATAGATTGATGACTCAGATGAAGTTTCATTAAATGGACGGCTCATTAAAAGAAAGGAATCATTCAATAACGGCCCAATTGGTTCCCCTTCCACCCATCACTGCCACTCAACGTGAATTGAGATTGTGTGGGGTATTCTTGGATGTACCACTTATTAATTTTCTGCTTCCTTAGATTCGCGAGTAGTTCTATGTTTAGACGAAGTTTTAACGAGCGGACGATATCAACCCACTCGGATCGATTCCAACACTCATCTCTGCATTCAAATACATACACCACTCGAGTCTCAACGAGAGCACCACTCGATTCTCACGAAATAATTGATTTTCTATTCTTTTCAGACAGATTTATATTTCTGATGTTTTAGACGAAATTTCAAAGGATGGCTAGATTCATTACAAATTCTTCATACTTTACAGATAAGAGGAGCGAACTCGATTCTACGTTAAAATTTACTCCGATTTTAAAAATTGCATGCATGTTACTATCAATATTTTCAATAAATACAAAGTCCAAATCTTTCTTAACACCAGGAATTACAGGATAAAAAATAGCATATAGTCTACCTATTTTCACATAGCCTATGTTCATCAAGGATTATGTAGGACTCTAATGATGAGAGGATTTTCCAAATCGGTCTTATACTTTCGGAGCCTATTGAATGCAAACAACTAAACAAACTCTTTAGTGTGCAATGAGTATAAATAAAATCCTATAAATACGAGTTGAATTAACAAACTAGTTATATAAAAGGTGCCAAGGAACGAACTGGGAAAGCACTAGTGCAAATTAAAAAGAACTCACTGTGCCTGCCCGCCCGAGACGCAGATTCAACTTGGAACAAAGACTAGCTCATTACACATTTTGCTCTGCATTTTTGCTGTTACTTGAAACTATTCTTTCGTGGCGAACTAAAAGTTATTGTCAAGACTTTTCGGGGTTTTCGATTTTATTATTCAGATTCAAAATCATACGAATTTTGTTTTTTATTTTAATTTTAGACTTTATTTGCACAATACGATATAGAAATTGGAAATATTATGTAACGATACGAGCTGTCTTCATAATCTTTATTTTTGCATGTCCTTTTCATACAAGTAAAAATTATCTCCCTATAAATAAACAAAGTTCAGAACCAGAATGGTTGACTAGTTAGAGCGGTAAGCCAGATAAACAAATCAGGTTCATATACATAATTCAAAGTGAAGTATGAAATGAAATATAATTAACAAACAAAATTACCATTGATAACTCGTTCTCGCTACACGACATTTCTAAAGCATGTAATAACTAAGTTGGGAAAACATTAAACTTTTAATAGGCCCAAAACTTTAAATTGATATTCTTAAAAGATATTTGTGTGTTTTTAAAATATGTGTATTATTAAAATATTGGTAACATATCCAGTTAAAAATTTTGATGGATGAAGCTGACAAAGTCGTCTTGTGTGTGATAGATTTATTTATNNAAATAAATCTATCACACACAAGATGTAGTGGTCAACTTATATACCTAATATATAAAATAAGAACGCGATATACCTAATTCGTCTCATAGCCCTCTCATATTACTGTTAAATCAAACTTTTAGTACTCATATTGTTGAATAATTTTATAAGACAATATTTAATTTTTTATTAATTAACTTTTGAAAACCTGATACCACTATCAAAAGTATTTTCCAATAACTCCGGAAGGCCTGTCCTATAAATGTGTCTTAATTTTTTTTTTTTAAATGGTGGTTGTAATGATTATTTTGGAAATATCGAATAACATTTTAAGACCCCTGAGCCGGATAAATCTAACGTCATCGTTTTACATCAACCTACGTAACAAATAGCTCTCAAGATTTCCTTTCAACTCGGCTTACTAAACATAATTGAATTGTATTTTTAGACGAAACGTAAAATATAAGGGCAAAGCCGTTTCAATATTTTACTTGCAAAACTTCTGTTAACGGCATATTCATGCTGCAAACCAAATCAAGTACTTAAAGCGTTGTTAAGTTTTATGGAAAATGTAAGGAATACTTCGTTATCAGACAAATAAGCTGATTAAAAATTCATTAACATATATGTGTAGAGCCAAATACGACTTCTAAGAAACATTATCTCCTAGAATACTTTTTTGTACCGTTTATTAAGTTATTAAGCGCTGAAGTATTGTAATCTCCTAAGATATATTATTATTTTATGTGTTTTTCCCTTATCAAATTGTTAAATAACTGTGAACTTTACCTAGGGCGGAGACCTGGTGACCTGAAATACAGGCTCTGCCTAGCTTGGGCACCAGTCTCCCACACCTGTTTATAACAATTTATAGTGTGCCCCTAGTTGTATAACTATTGTACTGTATAATTAATACTGTATAATTATTTTTAGTTTCATTATGATTAATTACACCGTTGTAAAAATTGTTATTCTGTGGGAGAAAAATAAATAAATTTATTATTTATTTATTATTATATCGAGCGCAATTTGTTGTTAATCATTAAAGCGTCAATCTTCAAGGAGTCATGGAACTTGGGTGAATTGCCTACTATGATATTATAAAAAGTAAATATTAGTAAGTGTATCCTTCGGGGTAGTGATATAAGTTACTTTTTATATTTCATTGATGCGAGTGAGCGTGACGTGAGTAGCCCGAGTGAAACTGTAAAATGGAATACGCTAGTAAATTCTGCATTCCTTTTAAAATAAAAATTGTCTGTAAACGTGACATATTAGAAAAAATATAAGGAGCCTTTAAAGATTAAAAAATAGTTACAATTTTGTAAAGAATTACAAAATGTACTGTGATAATTTATGATTCTACTACTTTTGTTTTTTACTGCAAATATCTATATATGTATGTTTTTTTTGTTTTTTGCCAGACTAGTTCATAATTATGCTTATAGCGGGTCGCATCTTCTCAAAAGGAGTAGTAACTGAAAATCAGCTGCTTTTCTAGAGTAGCAAGCCAAGTTGCTTCCTTTTGAACGACTGTGGCGCCCTTGATACAAGATAATATTTAAAAATGTTTTAATTCTTGACGTATCTTTTTGTGCGTGTATATTGTGTGTTACAGATGAATGATAAATATTTTATCTATTAAGCTAACACCAACCTTAAGCATGGTGAGTATCTTCCTAGAGAGGTCGTAATCAAAGTTGGTGTACTTCGAGTCCGTCATGTCGTATATGAACACAAGGCCGGCGCGCTGCGTCTCCAGGGACTGCAATGCTACGTCCAACTGGTATACCACGCCCTGATAGACAAATACAGATGTTAGACATGATGACATTACAAAGAAAAAAGGAAAGAAAAATTGTTTTTTTTTTACATAACAGCATAACGTTGATAACCACAACGCTACAAAATACTATTGTATAATAAAAATAATATAAATAATATACTATACTTAACAATACGCGCAACTGTATGTAATAGGGCTCGTAATTTTTCCCTCTTTTAATTCCAATAAGAGTGATATATCACACATTTAGATATGGTTTTCAATTACAATAACCTTCAAGAAAAGAGCGTATAAATCCCTTAAAGGCCGGCAACGCTCCTGTGACCCTCGGGTGCTGCAGGTATCTATGGGCGGCGGTGATTACTTAACATCACGTGACCGGCCTGCTCGTTTGCCTCCCTCTGCCATTAAAAAGAAACTTGACTTTGCTGACATTGTGGTATACATACAGACAGGTGTTTATAGTTTCTCTCAATTTACCAGGTACTGGCATGCAAAATACTCCGAAGTAATCATTAAAAATGTTCTGAATCATACGTAGTTTTTATGCAATATTAACGATATTTAATAAATAAATAAATCAATACAGTTTCACACTATATTAAATCTGAAACTTATGTAACTTTCTCTTATCAGAGTGTTGCATCTACAGCGGCGATGCCTCAAAGCCCTAGATCCTATAGATGTATGTAACTATCAAATAAAAAGCATTTTTTGTGAAGTAAACCACAAAATGTAATGATTTTGGGATAATTTGCTTTCGCTTCGCTAACTTCATAAATAAAACTAAATTAAAAAATTGAGCTAAGTCTACTACCAAAATTACATATTTTACGAATGTATGTATTTAACTAAAATTGATAACTCTAATATGGTAAACACCTTGGGAATATTTTATTCGATATTAAGAAAAAAATACGGAAAATTCATGTAATAAATTGGAAACCGTCTACAAATTCTGGATAGACTAAATTCAAGTTCCTAATTCATAATTTCAATAAAACAGTGGACCAAAAATAGCAATATATGTATATAGAAATCATACTATATTTTCTGGGTTTAATATCAAATGGTGATAGATTTTTGTATGAAAGCGAAACAATACACAACTCAATTTATTCATAATGAACGTTAAGGACATACGCTAAACTAAGAAGCATATGAATCACACACAAAGGAAAACTGAGAAAATAACTTTACAAGCAATATTCGAGGAAAATTTATGAATTATACATAAATTTACATGGATTGCGCATATTAATGAATAATTTTGAATAGTAAATGCACTGCAGGTAGTCTGTATGCAAGTGATGATGCCCCTAATGAGGAGTTATTTATTATGCTCTGGTCTATGGAGGATTTTCTAAATGACAATGAGAATTTAGTTCCTCAAATTTCTCTTACTGTCACATTTTTCTTCTCGTGTTTGTTACATCTTGAATATTAAAATTTAAATAAGCGGCAAGTGCTTCTGAAATGAAAATAAATAAATTGTTAGAGCACTTTCTATTTACAGGATGAATATTTTAACAACCTTAGACTGCAGCCTATTCTAGAATTAAATTGTATTGTAAAATACATAGATTCAGAAAAACATATTCTCTTGTAAAATAAATATAATAGCCAAATATTTGTAATTATTTTGTAGTGACATCACATTACATATGTTTATACTTAGATAATAAGGTTCAACGGAGCGGAGACTAGTAGCTCTCCGACTGCCGTAATAAACGCCCAAGTCCTAGCAACGCATTTCTTATTTCATTATGCCATACCCAGTTAGTACATTTAACTTTAGACAGAATACGCATAAGTACACATACATTCACACTATACTTATATATTATAATACTACATACACAAAAATAGTATACTTTCATTCGTACAAATATGTATAATAATCCTTAGGACGAAAAAAACGAAAATATCGATTTTAATTTATATAGCTAATACATATTTTCAGATTACTAAACTGTTCCAACTAAAATATTTCAACGTATGTTTGCTCCGCCTAATCTATTTGATACTACTACCTTTTGCCCTCGACGTTATCCGCGCGTCACTACTACAGTTCTAAGCAGTGTATCAAGATGAAAGAAACGCTATATTTTAAGTTACACCTTTTACAATACAACTGTGAAAATCGCATAAAATTCCAAAAATTTTTGCGTGATACACGTACAAATATACGGACAAAAAAAATCGTGTATTGACTTACAAAGGTTCTAAAAAGACCGCCCACATTTTTCCTCTATATCTCTCATGTAAAGAAATTGGCCAGTTAGAGTTTTATTATATGTATAGATAATAACAAATAATAAAAACCATGTAGGTAAGGATAGGAAGCATCAGTACATCCGGCCGACATGTCGCACGCGCACCATATTGTCACGCGACTGATAATCGCAATATAAAGTGGGGCGGCATTGGCATTATGCATGCATGAGGTCCTGCTGATGAGTAGGACACGGCCTTGCCCGATCTGCTTGCTCAATGGATAAGCTTGTTGATGCAAGGAGGTCATATCAATAATATGTTTATGATATTCGTATTTTTTTGGTACAAACAATAATTATAAGAATCATTTTCCCATAAAATTCATATTTTGGATTGACAAAAACATACTATAAACTCAATACGTAAACAAATCTTGTACAAAAGTGTTGACAACATAGGTCTATGGAACTGTGGTGACAGTGCATTAAATAAATCTCTTTTAAGAGTTTGCAACGATTGCGAGATATATAAAAAACAACTTTTAGTCAAGTCAGCAAAATGTCTATATTGTACTACCATTGCTTGATTTTCTCTGCGATTGAGCGTAAAAGTTTATACGGTCAACAGAATATTAAAGATTTTTTCGTCTCACTTTATCACACTATGTGGGGTCGGTACAACATGTTAGTAACAACTACATTATAAAAAGATACAAAAGTAAAAATACCTATGTTCCCAACCGCCTCTATTCTAACCGAATTCAGTTTGTAAATGTTATCTCGAAACACAAAATCGATGGCAGTGCTTTTAAATAAGATACGACCGACAGCTATATTTATTTTAGGTAAAACATACCTATTATTTACATTATATTTCTCCTTTACATAATCAAGGGCTTGGGTGACCCGGACTTTTGAGTGGCTTGCATGCCACACAGACACAGAGAGAGAATGCGAGAGTTTTGATGTAATGGAGTTCTCCCGCCGAAACCCGCTCCCGGATACATCAATG
>JADGIL010022325.1:0-10417 GCA_020352625.1 Cactoblastis cactorum | reverse complement strand
CAACAATTCTAAAAAAAATCGTTTTGGTATTGGAAACGGGTAAATACTACTATGCAATTTGAAAAATGCAATTATTTTGAAATTACAGACAGACACTCCAATTTTATTTATTTGTGTGATATCCTTTTATTCCCAAAAAGATGAGAAGAACCCTTTCTCATTTTTTCCCTTTTTCTTTCTCATTAGTGATGGATGCAATTTTTTTTTCACACTTAGCAAGCAAACTTGCATGCGGGCAATACTAATTATAGACCTTTTTTCTCATCAGTTGTCGTTCATTCTGAAATGCTAGTAGTTTGTATCTAGTATATATAAGTGCCTATAAAATTTAGTTTGAGCCTATAAGATTTTTTATTGAGTTTCTATTTATTAATTTGTATATATCGTAGTTTGTACTATGTTACATACCGCTGTAATGCATATTTAAAAAAATAGGTAATATACGTCTGAAAAAATAAGGCAATTAAAATATATTCTGATATAGCTACTAGGTGTTCTACATAGTAGGTAATGTATTTATGGTACTTAAATACTTAGGTACATACTGACTTGTTAAAATTACTGGAGCGACTGCACTTCATTGACGAATAAAGTTGATATTTTCATCGAATAGAAAACAGACCTATAAGTTTTCCACGTTGAATTAGCTTCAAAATTAGGAATTACCGAGAAATATTACGTTGGCGTATGCTGACCATGACAATGAAATAGTGGATTCAATTTAGCAGAGGCTCGTACAAACGGTTTGTAAAACGGTTGCTTTAGGGATGGAAGATTTTTTTCCGTTTTATTTTCAGAAATCCAAAATGCATGAAAATATTAAAATGTTGTCCAGTTTTATTAACTATGATGTATATACCTCTGGTCACAATAATGGCTATACCTGCCTCATCTTGCACGGATAAACTCATGACCATACTCGTGGTCAACAAAATGTTAGCTATCCTAAATTCCATGCTAAACGCTAGTTTTCAGACGACCTCCGTGGTGTAACGGTAAACATATTTGACCACTACTCAGGAGGTCCCGGGTTCGATCCCCGGTCAGGTTGTTATGAAGGAAAATTACATTTTCTGTTGGCCTGGGTCTTGGATGTTTATCTATATATGTGTCTTCTTTTCACGAATAAGTCAGTGATTCAGCTAATTGTAGCCCTCAAGTTCACAACCCTGATGCTGTTTACCTCGTAAAAGATACAGATGAGATACTGTTTAATACTCTGCTGAATAATAGTCCTTGGGTTTCGTAGACTTTTAACCAGTAAGACCTTTTAATTTTTTTATGCAATATTTTAGTGTCATAACATCAAGTATAATTATCTTACTAGCGGATGCATTCACTAGCGATGGTTTGACGGGAACATTTAAGCTTCTGTAGCTAAAAGCATCGTCAGTTATTTGCCCATTCTCATCCTGTATTTTCCCAAGCAACGTTTTTGGAATCGTATTCAGGTGCTTTCCATCGATTATCGCCTGCATTAGTCGGATTGTCAATATGGAATGCAATCTATCTGGCGGCGTCTGTGCTGGAGCCGTTAATAGCTGACCCTATAAGTACCACCTACTTTCCACATCAAATATTATATCTAGATCTAAGCATCCAAATATTTATTCTTCAATCTTTTTAATCATTGACGGATTTTCTTAGTTGTGTAAAACTTTACTATTTATAAATAGACTATAAAAGACCAGTAAGATTTAGCTATTTTTGTCTGTCAGCGTTATTTATATGGCCAGTTAATTTGGTTATTCTGATTTTCTACAATAATTTCCGATGTATAAATTACTATTTTTCAATATTCACACCTGTTCATTAATAAATAAATATATACGTATCATACAGATTCAGTTAGCCCCAAAGAGAGACTTGTGTTATGGGATACTAATTCAACTATACTATATTTTATAATAAAAACGCATATAGATAAACATTCAGGACCCAGGCCAATCAGAAATCGATAAATTTTCATCATGACCTGATCGGGGATCGAATTCGGGAGTCCTGATTATGACAAACCATTACACTATGGATTGATTTGGTGGCCAATGATGAAATGATGAAATCAATGTGTGAAAGAGAAAAATGAACATAAATAATTAGTATTTACCAACAGTCCATTCAAAATTTAAGCTTAGAAGTTGAATCTTACGCGAGGCAAACTGGGTATGCTGAGTGCACTAACAAACAACAGAATTTTGATTGATAATTCTATCAAATGTATGGTTTTAATCAAATTTTCTTGTAGTTTATAATCGTGTTTATTATATTGTTAAGCATGATTCCGTTTCAGAATGTAATGCAATGAACTTTAATATGGTATAATTAAATAGCGGCCCCTATTTAATACTTTTACCATCCAATATACTCGTACCATCTTACTATATAAAATAGCAAGCATTAAGAAATGAAATTAATTTGTATGAGATCCTCCGAACCAGCGCGATGCCTCAAAAGCCGTATTATGTTGTCACATACATTTTACACATTATGAGATTACACTGATTGCGTTCGATTTGCTCGTCATCGAGTTGCCTTTTTTAGGGTTCCGTACCCGAAGGGTAAAACGGGAACCCTATTGCTAAGGCTATTACCGATGATGTATTTCTTTTGCCGCTACAACAACAAATACTAAAAATAAAAATTTAAGGGGGTTCCCATACAACAACCTGTTTTTTTGCTCGATATTGATAACGATAACAGATAGACGCTTGAATTTTTTACAGAATATGTATGTATGAATATGTATATATTACTATATAAGTAATATTAATAATTAAATTAAAATAAAAAGTTAAGGGGGCTGGGAGCTTCCTTAATAAGAACAAATGTGATTTTTTTGCTTAATCATGCTCTATGTTGATAAGGGCAATAAATAAGCGCTTGAAATATTCTTGGAATATGTACAATTATAAATTAACTTTAAATAAATATTTTAACGGGGCTCTCACACAACAAACGTGTTTTTTGTAGATTTTCTTAGAAAATGGTACAGAACACTTCGTGCCCGATTCTGACTTGCACTTGGCCGGTTTTTTAAATTCTACATTCCATATAAAATTGAGCCCTCAATTTCTTCATTAATAAGTTTTTTCATATCAATAAGTATCTAGTATAGTGAATGTAAGTTGTAGATAAAAGTGTGATAGAGTTTGTGGAGCATCACTCTTGCGTTTTAGACGCTATTCTTTCAAAACTTTCTTCAAAATCATACAACATTTATGGTATATACATAAAAATTAAATACAAGCAGATACATTTCTGTAATCTATAGAACTCGGTGTAATGAAATTAAATATTAAATAAAATAAATTCAATCATTACAAATCACTTGCACACCTATGTAAATTAAGTCACAGCTAAAGAATAATCCAAAAAAAATTTCATATAAATTTTCTTGTAAAGAATAAAGGTTGGGAGATCGCTTAAAGGCGTATAAACAAGAGGGTCCAAAACGCTTTCTCAACCCGGCTAGCGGTTGGATCGTATAGTATTTCTTTTAGATCGGTAATAGGCATAAATTTCAGTATCAGAAATCTATTGCCCGCGGTCGTATTGTCTGAGTGAGAACACCTGCCCGACCGCGCTCAGAGCAATATCCGACCAACCGACCGTAAATATACATGATGTTTCAATTTATATTCATGATATTAGTAACTCAGACGGAATGTACGTCACATTTGATTTCCTTTGTTGATAAAATAAACAGGCTTTTGTGGAATCTGATTTCAGTGTGACTTCCTGCAAATGATTTGGGGGTTAACGCTGTTCTTCTTTTGCTGTTTTTAACCCCTGACGCAGAAAGAGGGGTGTTATAAGTTTGACGTGTGTGTGTGTGTGTCTCATTCTCTCTGTGGCATCGAAGCTTCCAAACGGGTGAACCGATTTTAATAAATATTTTTTTGTTAGAAAGGTGATTTAATTGAGAGTGCTCTTAGTTATGTTTTAACCCCCTGCGCAAAAAGAGGGGTGAGTTTGTCGTGTTTTGTTATATTGTGACGGGGGTTTTGTAATTTAATTACTTGTTGTAATAGGTGGCTGGTATATATTGTAGTTAATATTAATTGACAATAAAGATTGACATGCCTATCCGATTCTCAGGTTTAGATGAAAAATCATATTTTTCTGTTTATCGGGGGGTATCCCATAGCGTAAATATACGCGCTGCCGATCTTCTGATGTCGTGATTTTGTCCCCAAAAATCTTAAGGTAAAATCCAACTTTCTGCACTACATTGCGAAAATAATACCTAGTTGGTTAGTCGAGAGATCTAATTAGGTTCACATTGAAGCGAACTGTTAAGTAATTAAGAATAAAATAGACGTCATATTTGACTCAGTATTGATATTCCTGGATTAGAATTATAAATGTTAAGTATCTATTTTCGTCCTTTTGCCACAGTTCTAAAAGTTAATGCGAAAACTATACCACTACTATTGTTATAGCAAACATTAGTTTTACAATGAAGTTTCGTAAATTTAACATTGAGTTCTTACTGCCGGTCATTCGTTCAACTAGTGACAGTGGGAGTGTACTTTTCCCCATAATCAAATCAAAATAATTATTCAGAAACTAGACTTTAGAAGACAACTTTTAGGTCAATATATAATAAAAATTTACATATATCTTAAATTAAGCTACAGTCTACCAGCATTTCGGAACGATCACTGCTGAAGAAACTCAAGCAGTTTTGGTCTCAATTATGCCAGAAGTCTTGATTGCCATTTAATTTTTTTACTATAATATTTATGCATAATTTATGCAGGTGAAATAGAATAAAATATAAACAAGTTATGATTATGACCAAGTGACGATAATATAAAAAATGGCAAATAAAATTTATAGAAATAATTGTTAGTGACTTGTGCTCGCTTGTGAATTCTGTAATTGAAAACTCATGGTAACAGCCCTGGCGGCTAACAAGACTGAATTATAGATGTCTTCTATTTATAGAAGTTCTATGGCGGATTGAGCAGTGCAAATCTGGTCAATTAGTTTGATTGTCGTAGTTGATTTAGTCATAATTTTGCATAATTATTTGTTACCAAATTTTCGTTGATTAAGGAAATCCGAAAATATCAAAAGGCATTGTCGTGATTTTAATAAAACGAAGTGGGTTTTTTTCATAGTCCAAAGTGTTCAAACTCATATAAATATACTTACTGTACGGAATTTTAGTATAAATATGTGAAATGCTAGCTTTTGATACGTACGTTTAGGAACCTAGAAACATTTTAAATGAATTGAGATATATTTTTATGAATATACCAGCAGGTCGTATCAGCCGTAAATATAAATACAAAGAACAATAACTGAAAGAAAATTTTAATTGTCAATTCTGAGGTGAATTTGGCTACTATTTTCAAGAAAAGAGATAAATCCCTTTTATATTTATGTTCAGTCATACAATACAATTCTACATAAAAGAGTAAGTAAGCGACTAAAAGACGTTTAGTGAACAAAACGTTCTGAGAAAAAAATGTAGGACGAGAAACGCTACAGCTGGGGTCTTTGTGACGCATCGCCGCTTTGGTTCAAACGAATCTAGGAAGCCGTCCCCCGCCCGTGACCTGACACCTTTGTGCTCAACAGCTTCTGGTCTGTTGAACTGCGATTTGCAAAGACTAATGATGCCCCCGTTTTAAACATGTACTCCTCAGTCATACTATATCTAGTAGACCACTCGTCGTTTGTATAAGAATAAAGCGTGCTATTATTTTTTTACCTACTGAAAAGTTACATCATAGTATTGGGAAGTATTCGGAATAACCACGTTCATGCGAATAGAGATATAACTTTGAATTTGCTTGGACTACTTTAATTCAATAAATTTTACGTAAAACTTTCATCTCATCAACTGCAAATGGTTCTGTATGCGTGGAATTGAAATGTAAAATGGTATTTTTTTTAGCTTTTGCTGGCGATACCGCTTGACTACGCCGCTGTCAGTCGCTTCAGTCATATTCATATTATCGCTGGTTTTGACATCAAAATATATATTTTTTAATAGCTGTAGTGTAGCTGTTCTCATAATAACTTCCGTTAAATCGCTGGCTTCTTTACTGATTTGTTTTATGCTACTAACTCTAATATAGAAATATAGATTTAATGATTAATTTTAATCTTAGTAGCCATATTGCCTTATTAAATACTTACTTTCTGACTATTCTGTTATAATATTATATCGGATTTGTGATAGAAGTTCTGATCGTACTGTAGATTTATCTGTTTTCTCAGAAACTGTTCTTTTGCCACATTGCACTGTAACAATAGTATGATACTATATCCAAGTACCATAAAAATTGCGACTATTGCAGCTTTTATTAAAAACGGGAATGTACATTTCTGTATTTCGGAACCTATAATTAGCTCCATTAGCCGATGTTCTGACAGCTCAGTTTCACATTTCAGTTCTTGTACTTTTGTTCACTGGTTTTATTTCCGGATACGTCTAAATGACCGGAATTCGAGAGATGAAAATAGTTTATCGATTAATATGGACGTTGGCTAATTATGGTTAACCATAGAAACTATTAGGAAATGTTGTTGTTGAATTAACAGTAAAAGGTGATATTGATTCGAGTTAATTGACTGCTGAGCAAAAAGGGTTAACTTGAAGAATTTGTGAGCGATAATTTTATTAGTAAATAAGTAAACATTTGGATTTTTGGCTAATCAATAATTGGCTTATCGTAGGACGTATCACTATCGGAGACTTAACTAGCTTTGTCTAACCAATATAATATTGCAGAGTATAGTAGAGTTTAGGATTTTGTATCACAATTAATTTTTTTTTTAGTATTTTTTAGCATAATTCTTATCACAATAAGAGCAACAATTTTCAATTAAGTGCTTAGTTTAATCTTATTTTCCAGTGTAAGGAAATAAACCGCTTTATTTTGCGATAATTCCGCTCGAAAGGATTTAATGAACTTCCAGTTATATCTTTTAAGTATACCATAAAGAATATTTAGCTACAATCTAGTCTACCGTCGATTTGAATTGCCAATAACTTCCGTTATTGGTTAAGAAAGTGTGATGGGATTTTGGTTTTAAATCTGATAGATGAAAAGTAGATAATCGGTTGCATTTTTTTGCGTCGGTTGAGACGTTGTTCACCAGATCCGTATTAATTGAGTCAGTCGGGTGTAATAGGGGTGTATCGGTATTTACTAAACGGGCGCCATAATGAGCGGCTTGTAGTTTGACAGAGTGATTTAATATCGTGCCGTGATCGTTTCAGTAAATCGGGATTAGTTCGGGGTGAGTCCGAACTGTGAATTATTGCTGGAATATTGCGTAGTCGTATTCGTCGTATTTACTGTAGATTCTATTCGAAATTGGCTTTTTATTGCCGGATATAATTTATTATATTTTATATTTAAGTCTATAAGTACTTTTCGTTTCTGTCAAGCTTTCATTATTATATGTATATTCAGATATAAACTCCTTCTTTTCTTGTTCCTATAACCCCATCGGTGTCATTTAAATAGGATAAACAAAACATGTACATGAACAAGTAATGTTAATATTTTGCACAATTTTAACAATGTTCTGTATTAAATTAAGCTGTATTCTTTATGTTCCCAGACTTTGAAATGTAGGATGTACATATTGTAGATTTCAACTAGATATTATTTCATTAATAAATAATTCTCTGAGTGCAAAGTAATGTTAACACTTGTACTTAATTTGTGTAACATTTTGCGATCTAAATTTAAGTCGTATCAAGGCTTATGATGCTCTCAGAAGTTTCATCGCTCATAATGATATCAAAATTAATATGAAAATACATATTTAGCGCATTTATCTGAGGAATATTAACAGGAATATACGAGGTCGTTCGGTACAAGGTTTTGCCATTAGAGTTATAGTTTGTAGAGAATGATAACATTCCCGTTTCGCCCCGACCGTATCGGCGTAGGTATACTGCAATTACACCTTAAAGATTTGTTGGCGACTGCTTCGATTATGGACCAAGTTATAAGATTATAGAGTAAATCTAAAAATATCACATTTATGTATATATGGAAAGCACATACCTAGTTAAATTATTACATAACAACTTTATTATTCAACATTATTTTTATTATATGGTTAAGATTTTTTTTATTAATGTTATACTGTCTTTTAATTACACTGCTCCAATTAATTGCCCTAATGCGGCAGACCTATAGAATAAATAACAAACATAGATAACAACGCTTAGTGGATAGGAAATCCAGATAGCCAGGAAGTGACAGGTTATTTGTCCATCATTTAAGAGAAGTGTCTTCTGTTATAGCTATTTAGAATAAATAAATGTACCAATATTCACGTATTCGCCGTGTATAAAAATTGCATATGACATAGTAATATAAACTACCTCCTGGCCGACCCGTGCACACTCCTCAATAGTGTAGCTTTGTGATTGTGAAAGAATTTTTATGATCGGTTCAGTATTTCCAAAGATTAACCTTACAAACAAACATACAATCAAAGTTAAAAACTTTACCTCTTTACAATATTAGTATAGATTAATTCTGATTGTTAACATTGACCAATTATAATAAGTATAATAAAACTACCTAAATGAATATAATAAGAATACGTCATATACATATTATTTCATTAAAATTTCAATCAACAATATAAGAATGCGCACGTAACTGAGAATCCTCTTCGTTGCACCGCCCGTGGCGCGGTTTGCGGCGCCACGGCCCGTCCGCCCACGCGTACGCCGCACGCATCGCGAGCTTTCACAACTGCGCGCCGCGTACTATCTCCGCGCGGCGTCTGCGCGTGCATCAACAGTGCTCCGAACACTAGAGCACCTTGATTCTTTACTTTTTTATTTATATTTCACTTTATTTTCCTGATGGTTATATTGTATCTAAAAGGAAATAATTAATTTAAAGTTTCATTCTTATTTATTTAATGTTTATTTTACATCTAGAATAAACGATGTAAGCTTATTGGAACAAATACAGACGAATAATATATGTATATGTAAATAGAGAGATTGATTGATTCGATGATAGTATAATGATTTGTTGATGCTCCCTTAATTTACGACGGGAGGCTGCACGTGACAGCCTTCAGTCATCGCCGCGGAGCTGCGCGCGCGCACGCGTTCTCAGTCACTAACTAACTCTTCCGGCTCCCATGCAGCCTGTTTGTTTACGAACACGACATCGACGACGCACCGTGAGAATCTCCGCTCCTATGTGCAACTATCTAATAAAAGTCACATATTTTTCTTCACCGATTGTATCGGAAAATTAAGTATTCAATTGATGACTTTCTGTGTTAGTAAGATGTCAACGCCTTCACCCTTTAGTGAGCCATCGCCACCGGTTTATACTATACGTTAGTCATAAATATGAAACATAATGTGACAGAGACATTTGTAGTATCGGTATTTAAGAGTGTTTAAGCAGCAATTCTGAAACATGAAGATCTCAATGGTTATTGTTTATGTTATCGCGCTAGCGATCATCGTAGGGGGTGAGATTAGGATTCGCGGCAAAGTAAAGAAAAGATACTTCTCGCACAGAAGGCACCGGGCCATTTTGCCGCCTTGTAGCTTCAATGAGACTATTATAGAAGACGAGTGGTCGTTGATGGAAGCGATAGGGAAATCAAAGTACATTTTTACGGCCAAAGTTTTACACGTGAAAAAAATAAGATCGGAGGAAGATGTCGTCGGTGACAAGCGGTCGAATATATACAAGGTTTATATGAGGAGGCTTTTGAAGGGTGATGTTGAAGATGTGAAGTTATTTGTAAAATCCGAGGGGGTACTGGGTACTTTGAGTGGATCGACTTTGATAGTAGAGCGAATGGAAGCACCGGAGCATTGTGCGCCAGTACCAAGGCCAAGGCTTTCTGCTATATTCCTAAGTGATGGACAGTACGCCGATGTAGGGAGAGGTCCAGGTCCTCGTTTGAAGCTGGTTACAGATCCAGTGCCCTTAACACTTTATCATCTTGATAGGATCAACGCAGCTGTTAAAGGTCAGTTAAGTTTATACTTTTACGACGTCCATAATGTACTATTAAATTGGTTAAATGTACTTTTTGAAGATAATTTATTCAATAAAATGTAATTATATAGCAATTCTGAGTGTTAATGTTTGTTTGTATTTGAAACTGTAATAAGTATTTGATAATATTTTTCTTTAATATATACTTAATAAGATTAATATTATATACCTTTGGTGTGACTTTGACTTGGAATACATATCATATTTAACACATATTACTTTATAGTCTTTTCAATCTCAAAATATCGCGATGAGAAGTTATAAATAAATAATCCATAAGAATTAGTATATTGACTTACATTCATAATGTCTCCATGAGATTTGTGTATTTTGTTTTTTTTTTTTATATATAGGGACAATTCACAAAAATTTAGTTAGCCCAAAACTAAGTTAGA
>JADGIL010022311.1:5415-17088 GCA_020352625.1 Cactoblastis cactorum | reverse complement strand
CTGTTCCTTGTGCACAGTTATGTATATTATTGAGTATAAAATTGGAATACATAAATAGTGCATCGTCGAAAAGTACGTAAGTATCGCAAATAATGGAAGTACGTTTCGATCATACTATTTTGCTGTTCCTGTATGATCTAACAAGAAATTATTGTATTACACACTCGATTACACCCCTTAAGATAAAAATCTAAATTAGCCAGGCGGCAAATAATAAAGATAATTCTGAGAATTTATTTTCCATAATTTGATTTAGCCACGGATGTTAAATTACATGTACATTTTTGTCTTTTTGATAAGTCACAAGATATAGTATGAAATTTTATTTTATACTAGCTAATAACTGCGACTTCGTCCGTCCAGTGGATACTATAATATCTGGTCAGCCCCTTGCTCGGTTACAATCAATTATATCCCCTGCGGGAACCGTACATTTTTCCGGGATCAAAAGTAACCTATCTTTTAATCTAGGTCTTGTCCATCGCTGTGCCAAATTTCATCCAGTTCTGTTCGGTAATTTTTATGTGATGCGAACATACAGAGAGACAAAAATTCTAAAAGCAATCGTTTCTTCTATTGGTCCTATAAAGAGCCCCTATATATGCTTTTTTAAAATATCTTTTACATATGTACAGATATAGATCAATTACAGTTTTATTATAAGTATAGATTTCTTATTATACTAATTTAAATTTATTAGCTGTTAGTCTTTGTCTCACACGTACCTATGTAATTTCAACCTAAACAGTCCAATACTCCTGTAGCAAAATTGGTTAAGACAAGCAAATTAAAAAGTGATCTTACAAGGAACCCTTTAGGCATTTTTATACACAACCTCAAGTTCCTAAGTATAGTTTCGTGGCTCTTGCTTAACATACCATTACTTCGCTAGGTGTTTTTTGTTTGTGGCCCGATTACCGCCCAGAGAACATTTTATAACCACGAGCATTTCCTTATTACAAGACGCAGATCCGAAAATAACGGACCTCCTAATACGAGTACGTACCTATTACTGTTATTTACAAGTCTGACCGGGACCTTACACGTGTTCTTCATAATGTGTATGGTATAAGTACAAAAGTGGTTGCCTTATACAATATTTTCTTGATAAAGGCCGCGCTAGTATTTGTAATAATTAGTATTTTATAAAAAAGAGATGTTTGAACGAGGTTGTTTAAAAAATGTATTGTAATAAATGTTCGTTTTGAAAAAATTCGACATATGTATGTAACGGAAATTCCGGTGCTACCATTGTGATCATGGATTCATCTATCGATTGTACTTTTAAGCGTGAAAATTTATATTTCCCTAGATTTATTTGTATTAATTATGTCACAAGTAACTGCAGAAATGTATAGGCTAAAATTAAAACGAAAACCACAACTAGGTACAACTAACAAATAACCTTCTAATAAAGAAGCAAAATTCTCGCCGTATTTAAAGTAAAGCTACAAAATAATGTGAGTGTAAAATACAATGTTGACGTAGTAGTTACCTATGCGTCAGAATGGAGTGTCTGGTACACATTCGTGGGGTTGCCACGGAGCCCGCTGGTCGCTGGGTCGAGAACTGGCCGTTCCGACAAGTTCAGCATACGTGGCCAGTGTTATTCCGCCACCGATGGTTTACGGAACTTGAATCAAACGTCTTCTTCTTCAAGGTACCATTATCTTTCTATACAAAAAAAAATTAGTGTTTATATATTTTTTTAAATGATTTGTGCGAATTTAATGCAAATATTTGGATTAGGGGTTTATGTTATGTTTATATATGTACAAATGGATAAATAATTTTGTGTAAAAAAATCTTAAGTACAGACCTTTTAAGCTACTTCGGATTCGGGAAATTGTTTTGTTTTTTTCAGAGAGTGTATAAGTAAAAATTAAAAGAAAAGAAATTAAAGAAGATTATGAAATTATTCGAAATATTGATATCATCTAGTCAATCCAATTTGAATGGAATTAATATGAATTTGTGCCACATATTTAATTTCAAAATCCTAGTGATCAATGATTGTGATCTGATTAAAATCGACTGGTATAACGAAAGTAATTTATTCTAGTGTAAGATAAGCTTTTTATCTTTTTCACATATGCAAGACAGGGGAGCCTTTACCCAGAAGTGGAATCTAAGCGGCTGAAAATTATAATCTACTACTAACTTATAACTTTGCATTATTCATAGCAATTAGAAGGTTGTCTTCAAAACAACTAGTCATATTGAAATAACTATTTCACTATTAAAAATCCACATTATCCAAAAAGGACATACACATTCTTTTATCCTGAAATTCCTTCGGGACGAGAGCAGGTGTGAAAGTGCGAGCGAGACGGTCGCTAGTTCTTCGGCTTTTGTTTGAATTCGCATTGTTTTTGATCATAAATATTATTTGAATCAGATGGCGCCAATGGGAAAGTTTGCCCATACCGGAAGTGCGGTGGTAGTAAGCGCGGCTCTCATTTTGCTAAGTGGTGAGTACAGATTAAGCGGAACTTTCGCACGTCTGAAGACGCCAACTTTTGTGATAAATGTGCCAGTTATCGCACAACTTCTGTGTACACACTGCGATTTATTGTGGTACAGATTTTGTTTAGAAATATTTCGTGTGATCATTGAGTTCAACGTTAGATGATTGTTATCGAAATATTTAATAAAATTGTTCTTTTACTGAAAGCTTTCTTTTTGTTTTCATTATACTTATCAAAAAAGGGGATTTATATAGAGATCGCTTTAGGGATACCTACTTTGGTCCGTCTTTAATCCTTTGTTTTGTTATTTACTATTGTCATGTGATATTTTTGGTGTAGGTATCTACTTCTGGGTAGGTATTTTGTCTATCTGTTTTTCTGTATTTTTATACGCGCAAAAACCTCAGGATAGCATTTTAGTGGTTTCTTAATTTTACTTTAGTTGAACTTAAATTCTGGTGTTGGTTTCATCTTAATACGCGGTTTGATTACCATATTATAGTTATAATACACGCAGTAGAATTCGCTGGCATAAGCTAGTATATAATAAATAAATTTAGGTCTGTAATAATCGTAGGTACTGATTACGCCCTGAGTACGCCCAAAGATAATTGCTAATTGCTAATAAGTAATATAACAATGTGAGACATACCTAGATTGTACCTACAGAAAATTATAGGTATATAGGAACATATTCATCGCGTTTATTTCTAGCCTTATAAGATACTTTGATACCGAATCAACTTATTTTTCGTGCAAAAAATACCGTTTCATTTTCGCTAGCCAGTGTTCGATTGAGGGCGTCACGGTCCAATTTATAGGCCATTACGAATTTATCAAGTTTGTGCGATAGCCGATAAAAAATTCAGTTGGCCTGTGGAGGCCTTCATCACATATGTCCAAGTCCCATGCCACTGGTGACACATGTCATGTTTATTCATAGGGTGTTTATTTTTGGACACTTAACGTGATAAAATTCTGAATGGCAACGGTCACAGTATGACCATAGTCAAGTCACAGTAAAAACTGAGATTTTATCGTAAATATCTTTTACCCCAAAAACACATAAAAACATAACACGGCCAGACATAACCCAGAAAAAATCCATACTTAATATTATAAATGTGTTTGTTTGTTTGTCCGTCTTTCAGCGGAAAAACGGAGTAGTGTGATTTTTTTTATCTGGATAGTTGAAGGGCTGACAGAAGCTACTTTTGTCTCTTTCTATTCCCCATCCCCTAAAAGTGGTGCGAGCGAAGCCGCGGGCAATTGAACCCAGGCGTTTACCAATGAGCGTGGTTACCGTCGAACTAAAAACCTTTTAGTACAGTTCAATTATAAATAAATAAATAAAATTATCTAGATTCTATGGATTCTAAATACATACTTAAAATGAAAATCCGAATTATAGAACAGCTGTAGTTAGGTATTCAGATTATCATTTAGTCGCAGTTTTTTTTGGCGTAGATATTTCTAGTTTGTATTTAAATACTTATTAAATACAAACTATTCAATTTTAATTCTTTTTTTTTTCAATTAGTAGTAACTACCTGCTATCTTAAAAGCAGACTTTTAGGTGTCTTGTAGGTTACAATTGTTTAGATATGCAAGTTTATTACACGATATTTCTGTGGCCGTCAATAACTTGATACACTATGTATAAAGCTTGTGTAGCTATCAAGGCCTTGTACATCGTTGAATGGTTTCTTTGATGGTGGATTGAATTATTTAATAACCAAATGTAGGTTAAATACCAACTGAAGAAAGTAATTTCTTACTTCTACAATTAACTGTTTTATTTCAAGACAGATGTGTTTCAAAATTTTGAAAAAATGTTTCAGCGTTTTGCTCTCTAAGTAAAATCCACGTTGAGAATTCGTATCACTGTGACGCACAGTGACGTATTATATTTACGTTTATTTTTATATGAATTTTGTGTCTTGTGATGTGAATAAATTTTATCTATCTAAAAATCCTAATAGTTCGTTAAAATTATACTTTTTATACTATATGTGCAATAAAGTGGTGCATTGGACTGGACGTGTAATTCTCGAAAATAATTTAATTGCGTTTAATTTTTTCGACTTTATTTGCAATTGATCGTATATTTTTAATAATTTAGCCTATTATTAAGCCTATTCTAATTTTCTCTACATAAGAACTTAATGTTTCAGTATTAGCGACGGGCGAGCGTCAGTGCTCATGGTGTGGCCCCCTGGCGGAGCAGGTGCACCGCAGCCAGCGCGCGCCGCCCTGCGACCAGCCGGGGCAGACCACGTGCGACCGGGGCCTCTCACACTGCGCTATCGTCGCCTCTTCCCCACGTACGATTTTTGTTGAAACAGGCTTTTACAAACAGCAAAGCGAGTCCAATGTCCGATTCCTAAAAATAAGTATAATAATTACAAGGAACATAGTGGACACACTATTCACTTATCCGAGCGGATAATAAACGAAAAACGGGAGGCGAATAATAAACAGATTATATATATCGGCTGCTTCTCTTCCCGGTCGAGTGAAGCGAGCCTTATACTGTGAAATCTATTAGCCTAGTATAGCTACCACTCATTATTTCTGATATGCGCTTCTTACAAAGCATGGCTTTTTGAGTCTTGCGATCATACTTTGTCTTTTCTATAAGAGTATGTGTGTTTAGAAGTTAGTAGTAATTAAGATTATATTTTAAATTTCTTTCACAGCCTACGTTGAGTCAAGACTGTGCGTGAAGTATTATCAAGACGAATGCTACTCCATCTTTTGCAACTCCACGCGAACTTGGCGTATGACATGCCCTTGTCGGGGGGACTTCTGCAACAAGGAGAAAACAGAGAGAGAAGATGAGGCTTTCGCTTTCTTAGCTCGACTCGGCTCCAAGATTCAAAATCTACGGATCAGAAAACGAACAGTTCCTCTTGAAAAGTTTATTTCTACAAAGTCTAATAAAACTCCTATCGTTACTAATGAAAAATATAATAATGATACAAGCGATGAAGTTGACAAAAACTTAATGACTGATATAAATAATATGACCGATTTCAACAACAATGCCATAATTGTTGAAACTGAAATGAATGATACGGACAACAATGTACCTATTAATAATAGCAATAATGACGCTGTAGATGAATTAAATACTAACAGCAACCACAATGAGATAAATAAAGATGACGATAAAGTAACTCCAGGATTAATTACAGAATCTAATAAAAATGAGAATGAGGCTAAAGCTGCTAGTCCTTCAAATACGATAAAAGCCAGCGATATCCCTACCACTATGGAAATGTCTGTTAGTACGCCTCAAAAAGATCCTATCACAGAGCCCAGTGAATCAAAAATTGAACTGCCTCGAAAAGACATTAGCATAGACATCGCAAATAACATTGACTATACTAGTGAATTAACGGCAACGGAAAAGCCTATCGAGAAAATTTTAATTAAAGAGGATCTAAAACCAAGCGTTGAGATGCCTACAGCGGAAGCTCTGCAACAAAACTCTAGCCCATCAGCCATCACACAGAAAGCCCAAATAACAACGGAACAAACACCAGAAACAACTATTATGATGATGACAACTAAAGGAAACGACGTGACAGGGACGCCAGACCCTATGAAAATGAAAAAAAATAATTCAGCTAGAATAAGTCTGCACAACGTTTTCGTATTATTTTTAACATTGTTTATTTTCGTGTAAATTGTAATGATACGCTTTTAATTCAAATAAATATAAATCTTTAAACAGCTGATCTCTTAGTAGCTTTATATATAAATGAAACTAAATGTCTTATACTTATTCACATTGGTAGTGTTCATAATTGTGATATTAGATTTAGAAAAGGTGTAAATAAACACTTCGAATCAAATACGAATGTTTTATTCATCAATCAAAAGTAAAGTCATAATGACTAGGTAATCTTTTATTATTTGATTTAGTTTCCAAGCTTTTTGCACCTTGTGCGTAAGCTTCTCTGATGTCAGATTTGAACGGTGTTTCTTGTTTAGAATATTTCGTAGGCGGTGGGCCATAGTAATCATATGTAGGAGGAGGAGCGATTTCGGCATGATCATTATTTGATGACCTTCCTTCAGATTCTTCTCTTCTTTCTTGATTGTTCTTCTCTTCATCTAATTCGTTCATTATAGGACTAGGCTCTTGACTTTTAACAAAATTTCGATACTTTACTTTCTTTTCGGTTTTATTACAAGTCGAAAAATAAAGACCTTTCTCTTCATTTACAATACTTATTATATCATGTGACGACGATGTCATGTTCGACCTTACATCAGCCCAAGTTCTTTTTGCAGGAGCTTTTGTCTCTGCGTCAACCAAACTTCCTTTGTTGTCAAATGCGAACTGAGTCTTCGAGGTTGTGGAGGTTTGTGGTGGAGCAAATTCATCTATCCGTTTGTCTCTCTGCTGTTCAACATATTCTTCTTGTGTCATTTCTCTGAATTTCTTCACCTTATCTTCAACGCCTTCCTTACCAATGTCCCAGTCTCGAACATATGTTTCACGTAGTTTCTGTCTTTCCTTTTCTTTTTCTTCTTTAATTCTCCTTTCTTCTTCTTTTGCTTTAGCGTCAGCTTCTTCTTTTTGTTTTGTCAGGAACTCCAACAAACAAGTAGTAAAGTCTTTTGTTTTTTCTGAAAAAAGAAATATTGCTGGATAATGTTCAATAAATGTCCTACATCTATCTACATTTAAAAAACTAATAAAACTGGACGATTATTTGAACACAATAATCTCTAGAACAATCAGAGGTATTTAAAAAAACCATTTGTATTTTCAATATTCACATTATGAGAAATGTTATACAGCATACCAAATTCCCACAGAAGCACAGCAAATAACTAAAACAATCTTTGATATTGGTTACCTTTCGGTTCTTCCTCTGGCGGTAGGCCAGCTCGCGCCCTCTGGCGGGCCCGCGCCGCAGCGACACGGGCCGCCATTAACTGTTCCCGCTTCAACCTAGCCTCTTCAGACTCCTGCTGGGCCTTTAGCGTCTCCTGGCGGCGTTGTATGAGCTCCTCCATTTGTTTCTTACGTTCCGCCTCGTCCGTACTGAACGAGTAGTAGCCCACCCCATGAATGCGAGCCTCTGATGAATTATATGGACATTTAATTTTATTTAATAAAATCTGGTATAGTCCCTAATGTTGAGGACAGAGAACATAATATATTCATTTTTAACATTTTTTAAATGTACTTTAGTCTTTAGTGCATCTCAAAAACAATTATAAAATATTATTTTAAAAAGATCTTGAAAACAAAATTTATCTTATATTGACAGAATATTACATTGTAAAAAAACTTATGGAAAGATAATAATCATAAGATTGATTAATTGTAAGATAACTTTATACTTAGCTAGTATAGAATAGTAGTGTCAAAAACTTTGTTTGGATTTTGAGGAAGCTTGTAAGAATTACAATTTTAAAATAATAATTTTTCAAACCTTGCACTTACCATCAAATAGCAAATCTTGATAATGAATATCCTTATCCTTTGCAAGTAGTTCCCTCTCTTTCTCCTCCCATTTCTGACGCAGTGACAGCAGGTAGTCATTAGTCTTTTGCACTAAGAATGGCTTCTCAGGTTTCTCTGCCTCCTAAAATCATTTATGATATATTGAATTTTAAACATTTTTGTGAAATTCTTTTTGTTATTGACTTGATTAAGCCCAATTAAATTTTTAAAATGGTCAAAATGCACAAATACTTGAGGAAAAGTTTTGATACAAATACTAATAAATTTTTTTGTTTTGGTTTTTCTTACAATTAATGTATTTTCTAAACAAATACATTTTTATAGAAATTCTAATCTAAGCTATCTTTTTACACAAGTAATTAAAAATGTAAAAAATTGATTAATAACAGTAATAAAGGATGTGTATAACATAACATGCCATTCTATCAGTTTCCTCTACAACTTCTGGATTTAACCTCTCTTTGTTAACTGATCTTGCCAACTGTCTGTCTTTCTCTTTGTATAATTGTAAGTCAGACTTAAGACATTTCCTTGTACGACCCAGACAGTCAGTGAATTCCGTCCTGGGGAAAAACAAAACAGTATATAAAACAACAAATGTATTTGTTTCTTTATAAAATATTAAACTTAACACTTTCAGCACCATGTGTACCTTTATTGATACATTAATTGTTTTTTCTATTGTGTCTCCAAATCTTGCAGACAAAGGATTCTTTATAAGCTTTGTTACACAATGTAGTCTTAAGAATAACTGTTCACAGTACAACAAATTATTATTATAATAATAGAAATTTACCTTGTTGATTAGTTAAATACATAAAATATCAATACATAAATTATTCATATACGGTTTCCTATGAATAAGAAGGTTAGCATGTACTACTAGCAAGAACTTGTTAATATTGTCTATTTTAGAAATATTCATATTTTTGGTAATACACATGGCTACATAAAGACAATAGCTTTGAAGATATCAAGCAACCACAAAAAATTTATCATCTTATAAATACCAGTCATTTTCATCCACTTCACATCCTTCTTCCGAGTCATTGTTGGCTGGCTTGGTTAACTCCTGCTGTTTCTTAGTATTGAAATCCACAAGGAACCTGGTTTCCAGTTGTGATGTGCCAACACCATCTGACAAATGTTCATACAGTTCCGCCTTCTTTTCCAACGCTAGTCTGTAAAATTACCCTTTACATAACAATGAAACAAATAAAGTATTGTTTATTATATGTATCCTATATGTTATTCTGGGTCTTCAGCTACCTACACCAAATTTCATCATATATATATATATATATATTTGCAATAAACTCACTTTGCTTTTCTACAAGCTTCTAGCTCCTCTGTATCAATGGCCTTCAAGTTATCTTTGAAACTTTTCTTTAAATTCTTTGAATCCTTTTCTGTCTTATTTGTCTTCGAAGGTGTTGGTTTAAAATTCTCAATTTTATTTCGCGATGACTGTTTCTTCTCATTTACTTCTTCCTGTTTTCTTAGTAACTCTGCTTTTAAACTGATGAGCTGAAATAATCAGCAAAAACTTAACGCTTTTTTAACCAATTTTGTATTTACAGTACTTCACACATTTTTATTTTATTGCTTACCGTTGATTTGTTAAAAATAATTTTTTTCGTCGGTTGATCATTCATGTTTTAAGCTGAAATACAAATTATGAAACCATAACAAAATACAATAAATATAGATAATAATTTACTGTTTTTCTGATCTTCCTTATTAACCTACCTTTCTTACTTATCCATTTAAAAACAATTTGTAGACATATCTTCCTGTTATTTTTACTATTCCTGACGTTGACAACTTATTGTGACATTAAACTACTGTTGTGCTGCATGCTGCATGTGTGCTACTATGAAATCAATGTTTCCGGATGTTTTACAGATGGCGTTCAAAACTGCATGTAGAATCGAATGAAGTTCGTTAGGCATTTTTACCAACATAACGAAAAAATACGTAACATTGAAACGTTGGCAAACTTTTATTACTACGTAAAAATTGCTAATTTCATGGTCATCGGCTAACCAACTCACGGCCGTGAAGATAGAATATTTTTACAACGACAAAGGGAGAACTTTTCGTGTACAAGCAAAACGAGTGATAATCTGTTCACAAATCATATTTATGCGAAAAATAAGGAACTACGAATTGTAATATCTTTTAAATCAGTTTAGTGGAAGCGTGAAATTAAAATGTCAACTCCTGCCAGAAGACGCCTGATGAGAGATTTTAAACGGTTCGTGGCTATTTCTCTTTATAATTTTCATCACAAATCAGTTATAATTGCTCCAAGTATACGCATTCAACATTATTCTTATTTATGAGACACAATGTAATGCTGATTCATCAAATTACATCACTGTCATTTTCATCGATTTCTATTTTGTTCTACATTTCCATTTTTTCACAAATGACTGTTAATATTGTTCTCAAAAGCCTTTTTAATTTATTCAAACAATCAAAATATTTTTACGTAGGATAAATCTACGTTGAAAAATCCTAAACTTGCTTATGTAGGTTATTCAAATACATTCAATTTTTTGCTAAACTTACCTACTTAGTTGTCGCACATAATGAGGCCGCGAATATGTTTGTCAAATCTATTAATATATATATTAGTGTTTAAATATTATAAAGATGAATGTAGGTTTAACCTTCTTGTTATTTATTAAAGCAATGGTATATAGTTGTATCCTTATTTATTATTATTAATTATAAAAAATTAAACTGTACTTCACATAACATATAATTTTTATCCTGTAGAAACATTCACTAATCAATTAAGTAAGATATACTCCAAACTGAGTTTACTGGCTAGACCCTATACATGAAATTATCAATACATTTGGATGAAAATAAAAAATACTTATAGGATTCTAATTTGAATTTTCAGCCTACAAGAAGACCCCCCCACAGGTGTATCAGGAGCTCCCACAGACAATAACATCATGATCTGGAATGCTGTGATATTTGGCCCGCATGACACTCCATTTGAAGATGGCACCTTCAAACTTACAATAGAATTTACAGAGGAATATCCAAATAAACCTCCCACAGTCAGATTTGTGTCTAAAATGTTTCACCCAAATGTTTATGCTGATGGGGGTATCTGTTTAGACATCTTGCAAAACAGATGGAGCCCTACCTATGATGTTTCAGCTATTTTAACTTCTATACAGGTAATACTTTAAAATATTATTCACCCTCTGTTTTTTCCCAACTAGATACAGTTAATAAAAAATTTCTCATACAGTGTAGGGTAAGGAACCTTTGCAATAATAGAAAATGTAGTCAGCATAAACAATCAACTATATTCAAAGAAAATTTTGTAATTTATCTCATAGTTGAGTAAAAATAGTAAAAAAGAAAGTTTAATATTATATTGTGATTTTTTAGTACAAGGTTGCAGTTTTCTCTGTAATTTTGATCAAATCTTTTCTATATGACTATAAATAAGTATATATTAACACTACAGAAATACAAGCACAGGTATTTTAGATGTAGAATATCTGTTATTTTGAATTATGCATAATAATAAAAATATGTAGTTTACAATTGTATATAAATTCTTTGTTAAAAAAGTTTAGATAAAACTAAAGTATTATCTGCAATGATTTAACCTCATAATACTCATCAGTACAATAATTGGTATTTAACTGTAGTACATATATGTAACTCATAGAATATATGTACATA
>JADGIL010022279.1:7976-29304 GCA_020352625.1 Cactoblastis cactorum | reverse complement strand
GAGCCAAGAGTCGTGAGACTCAAAGTCTAAGCTTAGTAAAATAGCTGCCGTGACCACTTAAAAAATCGTTTCCTTAATATCCTTAATATGCAATACTTATGTATGTACATCAAGAAAGATTTATTAAAAAAACATAAAATATATACAAGTAATAGTGCTCCGCGACTTCACTGTTACTGGATACGAACACAAAAAGAAATTCAACAATTTTTTTCAATCCTTCGGAAATTATACGCATGCCTAAGTACATTTTAAGATTAATTATTATTTAAATATATTTAACGAAAACAGCCCGAAACAACAGCAATTAGTGATCGTTTATAAATAAAATTAATAGTCGTAACTCAGCCATAAGTTTCGATAAGTCTCATCAATTCAGACAATATATAACAGAAGCAAAGGGCATCGAAGTTAAATTAGAATAGTTGACCAAAACTGTTGGGTCAGTAACTCGAGTCAGTTTCGGTCGGTAAATGAATACCTGCTGATACGATGCTTTTCAAATATAGTTTGTTTATTAAATAGATCTGTTAATTTTGACTTATACCTTACTATATAGAAATATTATAAGAACAATAACATTACATAATAGGGACATAACATGGCATAATAGGGACGAAAAATAGTTAAGTTTTTCAAAAATATCCCTTACGAAATGCTTGTAGTCTGTAGCTTATTAAAATATAATATTTCGTAAAAAAGTGCCTTTGATGGTTGAATTTCTGAATAAAGATTTTGATTAAAATAGAATAATACAAGTATAATTAATATATACTTAGCTCAAGTAATATAGTTACTTAACCGATTTGAATAACTACACTTTATTACATACATATGTATAACAAACTAGTCTTGTCTTACTTGTCATGATAATTGCTAAACAAAAAGAAAAAGTGCCGGTTCCAGTTTTAAAGAATGATATTTTTTAACACGGCCTGTTGTAGCAGTACTTAATAGGTGGTAGATCGTTGCTAGAAAAATAATAATACAACCAATAAAAAGCTAAATATTGTTGGAAAAAAGTTTGAGATATCCTGAAAACACTCTTATTACACTCTTATTCATATGACTTCCGCTATAAAACCATTAACCGGAAACAGGTAGTGGTCCATCAAAACTACAATAAATGAGTCAGAATATTCTACAAAATAAAAGAGTAAAGGAATCGACAAGGGACCTTTTTATAACACAATCGGTCACTTTAACCACACGAGCATCAACGCATATTTGTTTACTACTGGAGGAAACACACAATTATCATATTTCATTTTTGTCAGGTTGTTCGTGCATCAGGTTCACGTCGACGTACGGCAAGCCGCGCGGTACATTCAGCAGCCCCGACTACCCGCGCCCGTACCCCGCGCGCATCGACTGCCTGCTCTACACCTTCCTCGCCGCGCCGCATCAAATCATCGAACTCGTCTTTACCGACTTCAATATCTACAAAGAGCATCTCGAGTGAGTAACTTTTTAATTCATTATATTTCTTAACTTACTTGGCGGTTACCTCGTTCGTCTGCCAGATACTAGACGAATGTAAGTACGTATTTGTATAGGCAAGACCTCGTGATGAAGATCCCGAGTTTAGTGTTTCTCGATGGCGTAGAATTAGTTGTGAATATGTAGAACATTAGCTTGAACTGCTGAACTATAAAAAAAAAACTATCCGAATTGAGAAACACCTCCTTTTTGAAGTCGGTTATAAATAATGAGCTTGAACCGGTAGAATATTTAGATATCACATAATTAGCAATCACATAATACGACAGAATTTAACGTCTTTAAAGCATTTTTGGGGTTTACTTCTTTCTTTTTCATATTGAGAACCAGATTGTTAGTGTTTTTAAGTAAAATTATAAAATAAATAGCTAAAAAGATATCATCTAGAAAATACTTAGTTACTTACTTAGTTACTAATTGTACAGCATATTATTTTTAAAGTGTTGGAACTTCGGCCCAAGCGGGCCGAGTTGAATTCGCAGTCAGTTATTACTTGCCGGAACTTCTCTATTTCGGAGCCCATTCGAAAACGCTTCATTTCCAAGCGACCGTCTAAACTTTGCTTTTAGAAAATTATTCCGCCTTCGTGTATTATTTCGTACATGGAATATTCGTGATGGAATACAAAATGGATATTTGTAAACACTTTTTTAAATTAAATTACAAATTATGGCGTCAATTAGCGAATTATAAAGCGTTCAGGGATTATTTAATATTGGAAGTGCATTAATATGCCATAATAAAATCAATTGGTTTTTAATAGTCTTTATTATGGGTTAACTGACCAATAATTAGGTACTATTAATTTGGTTGGATTGCTTTTATGAAATGGCTATTTGTTCTGTTTCCGAAGGCCGCATAATTGGCTGCAAAAACGAATGTAATCGATCATAGCGCCGCCATTTTTCTGCACAATTGGCGCTTCGTCAAGTGCATAGTTTGCTTCCTTTTCTGTGAACTTGTCCCCCCATGTCATCAGGTCGTGTCGGATCCTATAGAAAAAAAAATATAATGAAATTCAAGTTTCTTAATATTGAAATTTAATTTACTATAGAAATTTTATATGTGTAAGCAAATCTTTTTTTTTTTATTCATGATATGTATTAGGATTTTGAATTAATTTTTTTTTATTTTCCTTCTCAATTTCGTGCTTTATAAAAAATCAGGTATAGGAGACTATTATTCAACAAAATATTTATAGAGTTAATATCCAATCTAAAATGAATTACTGAAATTCTTGCTAAGAGTTATTTTAACAAATCTAATTATTTAAAACTTACATACTTTCAACATTATTCCAGCAATAATTGTGATCAATGTGATAACTTTTATAATATTCCCATTGTGACTCTACTTAACCTTGCAAAATTTTGACTTCTGCAATAATAATAGGTAAGAATTATTTTTATTCTTTTACTATAGTATTTTCATTTGGAATGAATGAAGAAAAATCATATTCCCAAAGTAATTTGTTAATTATTGCGTTTAAAAGAATCAATTGCTATACTCATTCTCATATCATACTCGGTCCTCAGTCGTTTATTGCATTCCAGTACCCTTGGCACAAAAAATTATCTTTCTCGTTATGGTTATCGTAATCGTCAATTTAATATGAAAACTAGAGCGGGGCGCCGCTGCGGTCGTTTGAGGAACTAAACTAGTTTTCATATAAAGTTGACGAATACGATAACCATAACGAGAACGATAATTTTTCATGCTAAGGGTACATGTGTGTTAATATAGCTTTTACAAAACGTGTAATAATTATAATTACTTTTGACATGCATCCGGTACGACAATAGCAAAATAAAACAAATCTGCGTAGAAATAGGTTTAAAATATTTTTTTATCTGTATCCCTTAGCATATAATAGGAAATCCCCTTGACAAGATTATAGATTTCAATATATACTTCTCTTTCAATTAAAAAATAATACTAAGTAAAAAACATGTTTTTTTGAATTTATTTTCAAGCAAAAGAATATTTTAAATATCTAATATAATACCTATCAGGTACAAGGAAGACAACGCCAAGAGTCGTGATACTCTGAGGCCACGTTTATTCGGGTACACTCAGATTCACGGGTTTCTTGTCCATAGCCTATGAGAAAAACTCCCTATTTAAGCTTTTTCTTAAGAGAAAACCCTTGACTGACTGTTACAATCTGCTTGGAAAGAAAGCAGCTGGCTTATTCAAAGATTTTCTTACGCTACCAGCGAAAAAAAAAAATCCAATCTAAAATGAAGAAAATAATCAATATTTTCAACACATTGCCTTAAAGACATAAAGCCTCGAACACATAATTTTATTTTACTGCCTGTGTACCGCTTACAAATGTTTTCACATTCGTCTTCGAGTCAAATTTTCGTTGGAATTATACGAACGCCTATTCAACGCCGTAAAACAGAGATTACATTGAGAATTTTAATAAACCTGAGACTCCGTTTCGTTACACGTAAATAATTCTTTACTTTCCGCCATCAAATATTTAAATAAGTACTTGACAGACCGAGGTTAACGGAGCTTTGAATTTATTTCTAAACATTTTGGTTTTAACGTTGTCAGTAACAAGAAATTTATTTAATAAATAAATATAAAGGGTTAGATTTAACTGATCAAGACAGACCTGTAGTATGACTTGTATTATGGGATGCTATTTCAATAATACAAATAGATATATAGTTGAACATCTAAGATCAGAAAGGCCAATCAGATAGGGACCAATTCCCATCTTGACTTGGAAATGAAACCTGCATCTCCTGTGTAGCGTTTTTTTTTAAATCTTGGCATGAGGCGTTTGACTTCAATCCCGCCTGATAAGAAGCAATGATGAAGTCTAAGGTGGAACTCTTGCCTAAAAATCCACTTCACTCTTACGTCATGAAGGTAACTGATTAAAATTAAGATTAATAATCGTTATCATCAAGTTTGAGTTAGTTTTACTTAATACGAATAGCTTTAGATGCAAAATAATACTAATCCAATTTTAATCTTTATTAAAACAACAGATGTTTAATTTTATACATCTAAAATGTAAAGTAATTAGTTTAATCAAATTAACACTGAATCGCCTAAATCTAGGCGATTAATCTAGACTCCGGCTAAATATAAAATGAGTGATGGGTCTAAAGATAAATCGTCCAAAAATATTGCGTTAATTAATACGGCCACGCAATTCTCGTGCGTTCCTGTTTAGTCATGTCACTTGGACGGAACCCAGGGCTCCTAAACACAGTGTTATATCAAGTAGACTTCTCAAATGTTCGTACTTCGCATGTAAAATTGAATAGTAAATTATATATAAATTAAACAAAAACAAAATATATTTATGTGATTTTTATGACAAACATAACTAAAATACGTCATCATTTTTATTTGTCTAATAGTGGTTTTAATATAGACAAATTGACATTAAGAAGAAATTAATGAGAATGACTTTATTTTTAAGATATGTTTTTTTCTTAATATCCTTCAAATATGTATCTTTTAACTACGCCAATATCTCTATATACTTTCAAGTAATACTTTCAATTCAAAATTAACATTTAAATTTTCTCTGTAACAAGCGTCAATAGAAAAAAAACAATACAATACATCCAATACAGCTCATTGAAGCATAATTAACGCCACAATTAGCTGTCAACATAATTAAAGAGGATTTCTATCACTAAATAGTTCAAACGGCGTCACAGCAGGTATAAATTATTTCACGCTTTAATTACATACATATGTACATACAATGACTCATGGTCCACTTAATATAAGTCTCTGCTCCTAAATCATGACGTGTCACCGAAACCCCATAAATACATCAAGCAAATACCACAGAATGTAATTTAATCTTGGTACCGTCCTGTTTATGCGTCGCAAGGTGAAAAGAAATATACGAGCGTTACTCCTATTTTTTGTTATTGTTACCGTAGATTTCAATCTTCCTGTAGGACTATGAATAATACATCTCAAATTACTTATTTTTTTTACTTCCATGTTGGTCGGGAAGCGAAAGGAAAAGTAGAATATGCCTGCTGCTACTCTTCTCGCGCAGATTGTGAAAGTCAATCAAGGGAAAGGGCCTGGAACAGGAATTCTCAAATGCCATGGGCTAGCAACCTCTATTTCTGAATCTCCATTCCATCAATATGCCCACCGTTTGCTAAGCGCGGCTACGAATCTTTTGGCTCTGTCTACCCCATAAGGGATAAAGACGTGATGCTGTATCTGTTTATTTTATTATTATTTTTTTATTGCCCTTGCTCTGAACATTATTTGATGCGTCTCAATAGTGAGTCTGGAAGTAGACCTAGCGGTATATTGTTCGGGGAAAACACTAGTTCGGTGTTCGGTAATTGTGTGTTATCTATCTGTGTATCTAGGCTTGGCGCACAAAAAAAAATTACAAGTAAGCAAATCAAATGTGCTAACACTACCCCACACCTAGTGCATTTTTTGATACAGTTAATAAAAACGATCTTCTGGTTTGACGCTTACCATATTGGTTCATATGAATGTATGGATGTATTACATTTTTTTTTATTTTGCGTGTGTTCGACTTCAATTTTGCCTGATGGGAAGCAACGATGAGGTCTAAGGAGGAACACGCAAAACCAAGTAATTTCTGTACAATCTTGTCTTGAAAATCCCCATACTGAATGAAAAATATAACAATCATAAAGCAAACTAATATAATTAAGAGATTATTTAAAAATGCGGACGCTTAATTTGATGCTTTTTCGCTTTTTCCTACTGCTGTACTAATTATAGTCGACCAACTTATTACTATACAAGTATTACGCAAATAAGTATTACGCAACAAAATGTTACTCGTTGCTAACTACAAAGTTTTTTTATGTCAGAGGGAGGCAAACGAGCAGGCGGGCCACGAGATGTTAAGTGATCACTGCGCCCATAGACAACTGCAACACCCGCGGGGTTACAGAAGCGTTGCCTGCCTATAGAAAACCCAAATGGGGAAGGCGGAGAAGTTGGGCCTCCAGCTCCATGCTCCAGACGGAGCATGGTGGCTGATAGCCGCCATTCAGGCGTCGGTCTTCCGTGGGAGTGTGGTATTTCCCCAACGAGCCGGTCCATTCATGCTGCAGGCTAAAAAAGCAAGCAGCAGGCTCCACACCACTACAAGTAGTGGCTCCATACCACTACAAAGTAGTGGCTCCATACTACATAAAAATTAAAAGAATTTGCATTTAAACAATCGCCCCTCTTCAATTTATTACTATTACATGATAACACTACAGAGCAGGTAACTCATCGTGTTTGTACCTAGATAGTTGTGGTCTTTAATAATTTCGCGTAGAACTTTCCAGGCCCCAATACCTTCGAGATTAGATAAGTTTCCTATTCGCTCAGTTTGCGGCGTTATTGCTGGTAACTTGGGGCGTTAATTAATTATTGGCTCTTATCCACGAGTTTAATACATGTTTTATACTAAGCGGTAGTGTGGAACATGTGTTACGTACATTAAAACTTAGCGAAATTGCCAAATGTTGATATTAGTCTGAATAGCACGTATCTTAAAGTGGTGCTATTATTTTATTACTAAGCATCTCTCTGAAATGATTATTTTTATAGTTAAAGTAACATAAAATTCTTAAACTTTACTAAATTAGCTTCATAAATATTAAACAGCTTATTTGTTTTAAGACTAGAAAGATTAAATTATTAATCAGGAAGCAATTTATAAGTTATACGAGTATAGTAAGGAAGCAATTTCGACAACTTATTATTATAATTTATAAGTTATATAGTATTAATATTACAATTTAAATTTACCACACCATCACTTTATATTATGGACTCGTAGTAATCGGCTATCGTTTACACGTAACCTGGCTTTAATAACAAAAGAGTTAATCACAAAAATCAAGCGTCTAGTATCACGTCCCTATACTCCGCGGGGTGACAGAGCTAAGTGTTGTGAGATTTGAAGGCTTCGCTTTATAGAATGGTGAATTTATTGGCAAAGATTCAAATATAGTGGCAGAGTTACCAGTCCATCACCTAAATTATTATTAAAATTAAATAAATATATAATGATAAATCACACAGACACAACACAATCACATACATTGAATTAGCTTCGAACTACGTTAGATTTGAGTTAGTAAACAGTTAGTATATACACAATTAGTATATATCCATGTAAATAAAAAAAATGGTACATAACATACAAGTTACACACGTGTAATGACGGCATAATCTGGTGTACAATGTTGTGCTAAATTATACAAGGAATAGATTAATAAAATATCAACGATTAGATCGGTGAAATTTTCACATGTTACAAAGCATTTTTAAAGGAAAATACATTATAATAGTAAACAAACCTGTCTTCGTATATAAGACCGGAGTTGTCTTGGTCCCAGCGAGACAAGGCGGCTACGAGGGTCTCCTCTGAGTCCAGCTCAAGAGTCTTGTATCCCAGGAGATTCACAAATCCATCGAAATCCAATGGGTTTGGAGCCTAGAGGATAAAAATTTAATCAGTATTTATATGTACATACGGAAATTACAAGTTTGGTGACAGTTAAAATAGAATTAAAATAATTAATTTTAAAAAGTCCGGATTATGGCGGTTTGGTCTCGCAGCATAGTTTAAAATAATTGCTAAAAAGTCACATTACTTGTATGAAAGAAATATTTATTTTTAATTTATGTTGTTATAGGTGGGTTACTATGGGTAACGTCTGAAAATCAGTGATGGGCAGTATGTAATAATGCCGTCCAGCGTAATACTGAGACGCCACCTGTTTGTAGGACGTTCACATATGTGTTTTATTTTTATTATTTTTCTTCTTTGTTTTTTTTTCTTATTATATGTACCCATGTGTTTTCTATAAATAAAATAAATCTAATCTAATCTAATTATAGCGGCAACAGAAATACATACTTAATATGTGAAAATTTAAACTGTTTAGCTATCATGGTTACAGAGATACAGTTTGATGACAGAATGTCAGGTCTGTTAACATTGTTTTATCTACCCTATTGAAGCAAATAAAATACTTCGAATTTTTTAATGGACAGACAGCGGAGTCTTTGACAGGGTCTCGTTTTTACCCTTTGGGTACGGAACCGTAAAAGTAATTAATACTCCAATATTTTATTAAAAATATAAATTCTAAAAATGTAGACAGAACACCGCTGTTATCGAAAGCGATATCGTATTTGTCTATCAAAAATATGATTATTTAGAGGCTGTGCCAGTTTGGTTTCGATATGTGAATTTTATTTCATTATCTGTAAGAAAAATATATTCCATTCTTTGGAAGTTAAGTTTTTTTTAGGAAGTTTGGAAGTTAAGCTTTTGACGACTTTCGTGGTGTAACGGTTAACGTACTTGACCGATACTCAGGCGGTCCCGGGTTCGATCCCCGGTCAGGTCATGATGGAAGATCACCTTTTTCTGATTGACCTAGGTCTTGGATGTTTATCTATATATGTATTTATTATAAAAATATAGTATCGTTGTGTTAGTATCTCATAATACAAATCTCGAATTTAATTTGGGGCTAACTCAATTTGTGTGATTTGTCCCTATATATATTTTAAAAAAAAAATTGTCATTCGATAGTTTAACTAAGCCTCAGTCCAAATCTGTTACCTTTCCTCAAATATCCACCAATTTAAATGATTCTCTTCTACGTTAATATTTAAATAAACAGCATTCATAAATATTTCATATTACTAATTTATTAAACCATTTGCATAATGGTCTGCAAACTGTACATAATTAAGCGATAGCAGATCATTTTCCCCAATTCATCATTTAATTTGTTTACATTGAACAAATACAATTTATATTTAGCAGCCAAATCATTTGAAATTGATCAACAGTTTCGATGTTATTGCAATATTTTCTACAATGAGATTAATTTTGAATGTGAAGTTTGTACACCGTGAATAAAATGTACTTACGATACCCTTCCTGTTTTAACATCGTTGAGTTAGTATCCCATAGGAATTCGTTCGTGATTTTGGAAGCCATAGTCTTTCTCAATATCGTGATTGTAGCTTTTTTTTAAACTAAAATAGTCAAGCATTTGACCGCAGTCACACCTGAGGGTAAGTAATGACGCGGCCGACGATGGAGCATGCTGGGCTAGAAAAAACTGATTCACTCTTTTCTTGAAAAGTCCGAAACTAATTATCAGACAACACACAGACACTAATTATAAACAAATTGGCATATTGAACAACGGTTATTACTACAGATATCTTATTGGCAAAATGGAGATTAAGATTCAGAGAGATTAAACTTAGTAACTACAGCTTCCATAACAATTTTAGTTTTCTTAAGTTTACGCGAATATTAGACATTGAAATGAAACAAATTTAACGGATTTTATCGCGGTTTAATCACTACACACAAAGGAATTTTATACTATTTTAAGACTCCGTCTTCCGTGAAGATGGATGCTGAAAAGTATCCGAAACGTCGGAGCTCAATAAATAGTTACACATAGAGAACTTAAATAACTTAATTTTAGTTTTCCATAACTTCTAATGACCATCAGAGTATAGTCATCTCTATAAAAAAATATAACGTTTCAGCCCTGTGTTCTAAACCCGTGAAACAAATGGAAGGATTCCGTCAAATATTTACTTTACAGCAGCACTCAAACCGCACGAACAGGTACATACATGCCATAGACTTATGTATATCAAGACCGCTCAAAAATACATGCTTTTTTATGAAAGAGGGTGGCAAACGAGCAGGCGGGTCACGTGATGTTGTTTTTCAATATGGAAAAAAAGCCTCATGGAAACCCTCCAATCGAGAAAGGTTATGTCACTCTTACCGACAAAAAACACGGTGTTATATGCGTTGTAGAATTTAGTATCGCATTCATCACTTCCCTGACATAACAAGAGTATTGTACTTATGGATTATCAAAGAAATGTCAGTAATACTTCCATTTACCGTTTATTTAGTTTAACTCTGTGGCACAAGTCAAACGAAAACGAAAATATATAAGTGCATTGCGCATATAGTGATTAATTCCGTCCGGATGTTACTATACCGTTTATGTTATGTCACAGAAGGTAGAAAAATCATGACACGTTTGGTTTCTAAATAGAATATGAGCCATGTGTGGTCTACTCGATATAGTCAGTGATACATACATATTATCACGCTTGTTTGCCTTCCCCACGGACACATGAATTGCTGATAGTATGTCACAAAAGTCCCGCTTTTAAAGCTACAGTAACTTTACATGAACGAGAGCCTTAAAATATAATTGAAATACGAATTAATTACATGGCATAACTAATAATTATGCAATGTATTTAATTCGTATCTCTTCTAATTAATTTGTTTCTAATATGCTTCAGTTAGTAATTAATAGCAAACACTATATATTCGTAAATTTTTGCTTACGTAGTTTCTACGGTTATTTAAATTAAAAAAATAATATAGTTTACATAGTTATATATATACAAATGAAAATAACTTTTTTATTACTAAGGATGTAAGGGTATCACTGTATTAACCCAAAAACTAAAGTTAAGAAAAATACAATAATATATTTTTATTATTCAAGTACTATGCAGTAATAATATAAATACAATATCACGTATCTCGTATCTACATACATCTCTTACTGAGTAAACAGAGTTAAGAGACGTGTAGTAATTATTATTATTGCGACTTATTGAAATTCCTGTAGTTACAAAAAATCAGAATGCTAATCACTTATTTAATTTTTTTTATATCTATTTAATTTTTACATTTCTTTGGTAACTTCCAAAAATTAATTAATGTATTTTGTCACAAACCTTTATCACATTGCTGTCACTCTTTAAGTATATTACACGTAACGGTTCAAGAACTGTCGTTCTTAAAATATCTCTAGTGTCCGTTCCCACAGACCGGCGCGGAGAGAATCGGAGAACCCTTTTCTTTTCACACTGACCGGCGCGGATTATACGCTTGGAGCCGACCAAGCCGTTCCACATAGACATAGCGTAGAAGAGTACGTCATCAGGGGCAGCCGGTCGCCTACTCTTATTATTTCATACTAAGCGCGTTAGGCTTGCTCTAATGTAAGCATTTTGAATAACAGAAGAAGTGAAATCTAAAAATAAACCATATTACAATGATAAAAAATATATATTTAAACGTGATAACCTGCGCCGGTCTGTCTGAACGGACACTTACTTCCCTTAGCCCTGTCGCCGGCGGTTGCTTGACAAGGATTTCTAAAAGCTCTCCAGTTCTACAACTTCCCACTCTACTTACAGAACTTAAGCGGAATTAGAGAAAGAAAAGTTTCAATGCAATAAATAGGCTGTTTCAAAAATTGCTGTTTGTCAATTTTAGTATTTATGTTTGGCTACATAAAATTCACATCTGGATTAAATATGTATATGTATGGACGTACCTCAGCCAGCATGTTCTTAACGGCCTGCTCGTCCACCTTTTCCCCGAGGCTAACCAGAGTGCCGCGCAGGTCGTTGTGGTCAATACACCCGTCCCCGTCCAGATCAAACAATAGGAACGCCTGTAAATACGCTCCTTATCAGTAGTTACAAATAATAAATATTATAAATATATAGAAAAAAATCACATAGATTTAATTTGTGGGATACTCTTTCAATTATTATATGAACATATGTACTTATTGTAAACTAGCAATCGCCCCGGCTTCGAACGGGTTTTAAAGTCTTCCTTGTAAATCACTCTATTTAAAAAAACCGCATCAAAATCCGTTGCGTAGTTTTAAAGATCTAAGCATACATGAGAACAGACAGCTGAAAGCGACTTTGTTTTATAAGTACTATAAGTATAACTAATATGTGGAGATGTAATTCTACGTATTTCTTGTGAGTTTTTGTTTCAAGTGCAAAGAAACCAATTGTCAAAGTTCTCTGGCTCTCACGTAATGGCGGTCTATATTAATAAGCCATATTTCCTGCTAAATTTTGATAAAAACGTGATACTTGTAGTGGTATGGAGCCACTATTTGTGGTGGTGTGGAGCCTGCTGCTTGCTTTGTTAGCCTGCAGCATGAATGGGCCAGCTCGTCCGGGGAAGTACAACACTCCCACGGAAGACCGACGCCTAAATGGCGGCTAAGTGGGATAGCCGGAGGCCCAACTTCTTCGCCTTCCCCATTTGAGGAGGTTTTTTATAGGCCGGCAACGCTTCTGTAACCCCGCGGGTTTTGCAGTTGTCTATGGGCGGCGGTGATCACTTAACATCTCGTTTGCCTCCCTCTGACATAAAAAAAAGGTTGCAGTTTGAATGCAGTCGTGTCAATTGCATTCATACTGCACTTGAACTACGATTTGCGATTGGATTGCAGCCCGTCTGTTTAGAGCCTTATTCGTTTACGATTTGTTATTGTTTTCGTCTATTGTCATCAATTTTCAATTTCATTTCGGTTTTTTGAAATACATTATGCTTTTAATTTTATGACATAGATACAATATCATTATTTGTCCTTTACGGGGTAGACAGAGCAAAAAGTTGAGAGCTTCAAGCAAAATTATCAGCTCAAATAAGCTTTGACTTCCTATATCGAATATAACAGTCTCATTCCATCGTTTATCTTTCACATGTCGACCCTGTCAATCAGCGTATCGATGCATATTCTAATCTGAAATTTTCCCAAATATCTAAATTAAAAATAATTTATTTTCGCAATAGTAAGGTATATCCATAGTACATGGCCGAAATCAGTGAGTGTTAAGAGCGAGCGGTGGTGTGCCATTGTTATAATTTTCAATAAGGGGCGCGATCGAGGGGCATCGATCTATGTTGCCCCGCGCTGCATCTTCTTTCTGTGGTGTGCATCCAACTATAAATATATTCGCAATAGTTTATCTATAAAATGGGATATTTTGATTTATTTTAGAAAGTAATGCTGTTGATAAATCTTTAATTTATTTAATTGCTTATAGTTTTGTTTAGAATGTGCAAATTTTGGTTAGGTATTTTGTTTGTTTGCTTTTTTTATGCAATGAAATAAACTCATTTGATTTTTAGCTGAACAAGCGCGTTACGCCAATAATTAGCATGCAAACGTTTAGACAATATAATTAGTAATAAGTAGCATAATCAGTAATTCACATTTTCGTTTAGTTTAATATATATAAACATAAAATTATTATTATACTAGCCCATGCCCTCTACTTTTTACACGTGTAATTTACTACTGTTGATATGTCGGGTATTAAACGGTATCAAGATGAAACTTATTTCAGATTTAATTTAGAACTTCTATGATAAAACCGTAACCACGTCTTTTTTCAAGTAGTTTTTGCGATATGCGTATAAAAGTAAGACAAAAAATCTAAAAAAAGAATTGTTTTGGCAGTATAAAAATCCATAAGATTGACCTGTTACAGATTTATTAGATCTATTGGTAACATACGTATTCATAAGTATACTTATCTATTTGTAAATCAGCTTTATTGTTTGTAATACCATTATTCACGAAAAAAAGATAATACATATTCCAAGTAATAATAATGAAAAGAAAAAATACTACTTAGCTACCAAAATCTTTGTTTTTTTTTTTAAATATTCTTAGTGCAGTCAAATGCAACCGAGACAGAGGCACGCGTTCAGTTTTTTACTCCTAGATCCTGTCCCAATTTCTCTACTTCCTCGAATCGATGCGTCCAGAAAACAGTGCTGCAATATACTGGAACTAATTTGATTATGGAGTCGCGTGGGTGCCGTAAACGCCACAATGCGGCCGTCCTGTGTGTCATTAGACTAAAAACTTTTCTGAAGTCATACCCAGAACGTTAGCAAAAAAATCAGTTCTTTTGTAGTTCGTATACAACTATTGTGGCATTGTTTTTACCTTTTTGTCGCATTGTGTTTATTGTTAGGGAGTTAAATGTTATTAAAACCATTGTATCGTCTGTGTTCGATTTCACGCATCAACGTGGATTTAGGTTGTTTTTGTTGCATAGAATTGGTTCGTTTATTAGTGACGGCGGGGATCTGTCGCTGGCAGATTGAGGTACTTTAGTCACTGTCCCGTTGAAGGTATGACGACTGTCTAGCTGTGATTGAGTAATCAATTATGAATACTTGACAGCATGCTTTTCAAGTAGAACTGTTAGTTAAAATCAATCAGTAAACAGCATATCAATTAAAGCAAACTAGCTTTTGCCCGCAGCTTCGCTTGCGCTAATTTTGGGAGGTGAGGGAATAGGAGACTAAAAGTAGCCTATGCCACTTTCCGGCCTCTTAAATCTCCACATAAAAAAATCATACTAAATTGTTGCTCCGTTATGGCGTGAAAGACGGACAAACAAAAAAACACACTTTCACTTTTATAGCATTAAGTAAGGAAGAATGGATACTATTACTACAGCATAAAGGACAGGGCAACTTGTCATGCAGTTGAATGAACTGACGTCATTAAAAATTCTTAAAATATTTTCATAAAGATCACGTTTTTGTCTCTTATGAGGTAGCTAGATCCAAATGCTTAGTAAAAAAGCGGGTTTATTGACGGAATAGAAATTTAAATTAGTAAGGATCTGCTTGGCAGTATAACCCCACGTTTTAAGTCTTTTCCTTTGATTGACTTTTTCAATCTACACAGAAAGAATGTTTGCCTCTCTTTTTTATAAAAAAAGAGTAGCTATTTATTCTACGCTTTTGAAAAAATAAATTGCTTCCATTTAATTTCACTATTTTATTACGAAGATTAAACTCTAAATATAGATTACCCAAATATAGCTATCGTTATAATTATTTAACTTTACTTATACAATCAAATATACCTACTCAAACATCTGTCTTTTTGTATTATTATTACTTAACCCAATTATGGTTATCGTTGCAATTAAGTATTTAACTTTATACCATCAAATATAAACATCCGTCTCTTCGTATTATTTTTACTAATATATCTTTGTCATTTGTGATCTAGGCAAATGAAATCTAAAATTACATTGTTTTAGCTCTCATTGTATTCATGCATCTGCAATTCATTGAAAGAATATTAACCTCTATGTTGTTAGTTGCCGACTATTTGTCTTTAAAGCAGAAATGGGTCAAATTTTTACATTACCCAAAACTCAGTTGTCAATTCGATACATGACAATGGCCGCAAGACCAGTGGCAGAAGGTTTATGACAGAAGCTGTTCATCAATCAGTTCCGCGTAAAACTTGTGAAAACGAGACGCCTACAGCTTTCAAATATTTGTATTATTCACTGGAGGTAAGTATAGAATTATTTCCAACAGATAAATTTAGTATTAGTTCATTTCTCGAATTCCGATAAAATCTGAAGTTAGATATTGATTTTGATGAATTATATTATGTTTATTGGTTTACTTATGTCTTCCAAATTTTATTTATATCATTATTATCATATTCTTGAATAATCCCCAACTTTAACTAAGAAATGGATTGAAAGGTTATAAAAAACGAAATTAAAACAATAATTTGTGATAGTTATAGTCCAAATGTTCGCTAACATTATGGTCCACAATATTACCGTTATGGTAATATCAAGGACTCGTCTTTCAGTCAGTCCTTTTACTTTATTGCTCTAAATGTTAACAGTATCCACCTCATCGAACCGCTTGGTCATAAACGGAAAATAAAACAGTCCATATTTGAAGTAACCTTGAATTACACAAGACACCGTATTGTTCGAAACAGTTACACAAAGAGTAACGTTAGCTGGATAAAGAAAGGACTTTCACCGTGAAAGGGTACTTCCTAAAAGTCGTTATTGTCCCGTGACTAATTGTAGAGAACAATACACGTTGCTTCAAACTGTAACAGTGACGAAAGGGACGGTGTATTACTTTAAATTGTTTATTTAAAATATATTTGTGTGTGGCGATTGGGAATGCTGGATGCTGTTTCTAAAGGATACAGTTACTTATTGCAAAGAAATTAGTCCTGGCCTGTGCCAGGTGTCAAAATGACATTTTAGAAGGTAATAAAAGTCGATCAAAAATCATATTAAATTATTATTATTTAATTCACCAATTACTGTATGTATGTATGTATGTATATGTACACTATACACATACACAGTACACTTAATAAAACATTTCAGTGCAAACCTATAAATGTTCGTTACAAAACGCGTTGTTCGTAATAGGACCTAATACCAAATAAATGAAGGTTTTCAAGTAGGCTGGAAACATAAATAAAATTGTAATCGGCTTTGGCAAACGAGTAGGAAAATGTTCACGATCCCGTCGAGAGATTGACTTGTAGCGTAAGCCGAGTAAGACGTCTCTAATCCGGCGCTTATGCACTGAGGAACAAACCAAAAAGTTTACAGAAATGAAACTACCTACTTATTTATATTGGCCTAAAGCACAGCTTCATGATGGCACGCAATTTCTTAAATCATTAAGATTTTTTTCTTATTTTTAATTTTATTTTAAATAATTACAACTTTATGCAATCCAAAAATCATGAAGATTTGTCTGGAGACCATATTATAACGTTCAGTCCTATATTTCATTAATACTTATATACACAAAAACTATATAAAAGTTAGTTCAGTTGCCATGTGAAACCTCAAACCTGATCTGATGATTTTCTCTAAAGTGTACGGGTAGTGGGATAAATTCTCTCTTTCTATACTTATTTTTAATAATAATATTGTGGGCTCTTAAGAGAGCCGAAGATTGGCTCAATGTGTGCTGTGGTCCATAATTCTTACCATTAATGAAACACAGTGGTGGGTCTATTATTATAAATATACCTATTATTGAAAGTGGGACTCTTCAATAACTTTTTAATTATATTGTATATTTGATTCTTAAAAACAATTTGTATAAACTTAAAGAACGCTTAATTAAAAAAAAAAATTCTCATAAAAAATATAACGAATAGCAAAAAAAAAATCTTTTGGCAATGGCATAATACCACATAAAACATTGGCATAAAACCTAATAATATTAAATCATCTAATATAATAATAATATTTATTTATTACAAATATTGTTATTATATTTTTATACATTTAGAGACATTATAGTTGACAAAAGAGTAGTACTATATAGGCACTTAGCCCAAAAGGTTGTATAATACTCAAATAATACAGCGATTCTGTGTTTTCCAATTTTGTGATGTGAGCAAAGATGCCGCTATTTGGGGATCGGCTTTGGCCAGATTAAACGGTTTGCGACGCGTGCTCCGTTTGTCTTGTGTCCATCATTTGTGTATTCTGTGTGTACCCGGTATAAACCTTAAGAGCTTTATAGATAGATATAGATATTACTTTTAATAGAAATTACCAGTTAAACAAGGAGAAAAATAAATTGCTGAGATATTAATTGGAGAAAAGAGGCTTCAAGCTCTGAGGAAAAGTGTTAGATACATTTTTAGGCTTTTATTTATACAAATATATAATGCCAACTACTTATTTAAATCTCATTAAAAGTTGACTTTGGGTTTATGTCATACACTTAAAAACTAAGGCTCACACAAAAACCTTAAATACATGTTAACCTTTTAATTCGATATTTATACCTACATATCTGTGTTTGCAATAAAAACAAATAGCTAAATCTATACTAATATTATAAATGCGAATGTCTCTCTGTTTGTCTGTCTGTTCCGCTTTCACAGCTAAACCGCTGGACCGATTTAAATAAAATTTGGTATTCATATAGTTAAAAACCCGCATTTAAATATAAGCTACTTCTTTTTTTTAAATCTACCTCCAATGTACTAAAATGGGGGGTAAAATTTTGTATGTAGAAGTTTGTGTGTACTTCCGCCTTTATGGCTAAACCGCTGGACTTTAATGAACTCTGGTGGGCATATAGACAACAACTAGCATTCAAACATAGGCTACTTTTTTACACGAGTACACAGCTTGTTAATAATAATAGAAACTCAAAGTATAATACTTATTAATCATTGTTTTCTAGCAACATCAAAATGAGCGATCATTTTGTTTTCTGGGTGATTAAATAAGTCCAATCTATCATACGTCTAACCGAATCTATAATAAGTATTTAGTTCAAGAACTTTGCTTAATTACTCGTATATTGTAAAATATAATCTGTTATCTTTTACAGTAATTATGATTCTTGAGACATTAAAGGTCTTAGAAAAATTTAATTAGGTACCTTTGGTACTGAAAACAAACAGGCAGGATGCTGATATTCTATACTCGAGTCTCGTGATGCGGTCGCTATATCCACGTCTAACTAGAGATATTTTGTGATACAAAATAAATTCCTTGTTGGGCATTTGTTGGGTATTATTTTGTCCTGAATCATTTGATTATATTGCAGCTTAAAACTGCTAAAGTAGGTAGAGAAGCTACAAACTTTAATCACCTGTGGAACTGCAAACAATAAACAGGATATTTGATGACTTCTGTGATGCAACGGATATCGTATCTAATCTCAGAAGGTTCCGGGTTCGATTCCCGGTCAGGTCGTGAAGGAAAATAACATTTTTTTTTTTGTGGCCTGGGTCTTGGATGTTTATCTATATACATATGTATTTATTACAAAATATAGTATCGTTGAGTTAGTATCCCATAACACAACACACGAACTTACTTTGGAGCTAATTCGTTCTGTGTGAATTGTCCCTATTTATATTTATTTATTATATATTTATATATATGTATGTACTTACAGTGATGCGGCCACCGCACCCGCAGCTCAACTTGTCTCGTGCCACTCAGAGAATTATCATAACTTTCCTCTCGCCTCCGACATTATTCAATTTGTTAAGGTGAGCCCGCGAATACTGATGAGGTTACCGATATTAGATTTGATGCATTATCTCTTTATTGAACTTCTTCCATAGATGTGGTAGAATGTTGCGGGTTTACAACAGATTTTTTTTTATCACATCGGCAAATAATTGAGTTCGGCTCCAAATTAAATTTTTCGATGAAACCCCTTTCTTTTACATAAGTGATTATCATCTTTACATAAACTAATATTAATGAATACTTCGCGGATTTCTTTATAAAAGTAGCTATATGTTATCACTTTGCGCTAAACTTTAAGAAAATAGTGATAATTAACTGCATTTTTTATGTACTTGTACAAGACAAAGTTCATATAAGTAATTAATAGTAAAATAGATTGATTCATATTTGAAATTTATTTGTTTAAAAATGTATAGAGCTAAGCGAGTTAGCACTAATCAACAACTAGTACATATTCGTGGTATACTTAACCCAAAAGACTATCAAATCTTGAAATATATAGCTAAAATTCGTAATATATGTATATCTCTTACTAAGCGAACTGATAGAATTAAGAGAAAAATATCAGTAAGTAGATTAATCAGTAAAAAATGTAACAATTGTTTTAAAATCCGTGTTATAACATCCGTTAGACAGTTGAACCGCCAGCTTTTCCACGACATACCTATTGGAAATCGCGTTTTCCATCGACACGGCATTACAAGCGTTTAAAGCATTCAAAAAACTGTCCTCGATTGCTCATATCGATCGGTCAGTCGGCTGTGTGGGTGTTAATTCATATATGCCTCGTTAATTTTCCTTAACACCCTCGCGGATGGAGCCGCGTACTAATGAATTTCAATTTGTTGTCCGCGGACTTTTTTTTTTAAACAACTGAATAACACCGCACTCGGTTCGCAGTTATCTCGGGATTAGGGAATATACATACGTTTGCGTTTTGAGTGGTATATGTGGTCCATTTTGGCGATGTTTCCCCTTTTGTTTGATTGGCTTAGTGATGTGATGTATTTTGATAACTCTAATGTAATTAATGTTTGAAATGTTTATTACAAATTGTCATGTTAATTGATAACGTTAGAATTATTACTTCAGATAATATTGTAACACAATGTATTGTGATGTCAATGTTCTAAAAATTCAATTGTAGTATACTAATACAAATAAAACAATAATTAGTATTATATAATCTGTACTATAATCATTACAGGTATAACAATTCAACGCATGGTCTTTTCTTGAAATAACTTAGAAAATTTTTAATATCAGTTTAAAAAACAGTTCCTGCGTAAAGCTTCGTCGTTCTCAGAAACAAGCTCTCAACCAAATCCTACAGAGAATTTCTTTTCAAAATTCTGCGAAATGTCAGAGAAATTTCTGCTCTCAATTGGTAGTTATTGTTGTAAGTGAACTAAAAAGTAATTATTGACTAACAGTAATTTAAAAATTGCAAAACAATTGACAATATATCGTTTTTAAACATTTTTGTGCCCATTTCTTTTAAGTTGCACTTATATTTTCATAACAGTATACTGAGAGAAAGGTGCCGCTTGTTTTGTAAAAAATACTGTTTTAAATTTGGGATCTACTTTTTATTTTTTGTAGGGCAATATAATCGCTTTGCAAAAACAAACAGCGATATTTTTATTATCATTGCAGTTCGGTTGTAAAAATTATATTGAACCGTTAGTTTTGTTAAAAAGTGTGTTGTATTTGTCGCTGTCGAGTCATTTGCAACAACGGTGCAGATTCTAGAAAAAAAAATATTATCAAGGGTGTGAAACGTGATTAATCTTTCTCTCAACCTCAACATTTTAATGGCCTGTACTCTCGACTAATCAACCAATAAGTATATATTTGTGGTGCACTTTGCAGACATCTGTCAAATTTTAGGGAATAAGCTAGTGTAAGTGCATTTCTAGACTATTAATAATATTCAATATTATTAAAGCGAACTGATAGAATTTATAAAGAATGAAAATAAATCTTCTAAAGCTGCGCGTTTTATTATTATTTTTTCGATTATTATGAAGCCCTTCCGGGACCAAAACTGTTTGAGTTTCTTTCGGCAATTCTTCTCAGCACTGGTCGTTCCGAAATGATGGTAGTCTATAGCTTGATTGAGATTTAAGTG
>JADGIL010022278.1:0-19689 GCA_020352625.1 Cactoblastis cactorum | reverse complement strand
CTCTTTTTAATTTATTTATTTTTATGTGTTATATGATTTTTATTCGTTATCAAAAAAGCTTAATAAATATATTTTGATAATGAAAAAATACCTTGAACTGGAGATCGAACCAGGCACCTCCCGAATAATGGACACCATTACGTCACGGAGGTTGTGAAAACCTTTAGTTGTATTGACACCATAGATATAAAAAATATAACTATGCTACTCTTACTTTATTGATAAAATATCTCTTTTATGGTCAAATTCATATAACGATAGGATATGTAACAATCATTTACAAACTACTTATTATTATTACTTTTATGTCTATTAAGTATACTTCCAAGTTGGTCTGAAAGCGAAAGAAAAACGTAGAATGTGCCAGCTGCAGATTGTCAGTTAAAGGAAGGGCTTAAAACAGGAGTTCTCATAGGTGATGCGCTAACAACCTGTCACTATTTCTGAACTTCCATTCCACCAATAAGCCCACAATTTTGCCAAACATGTGCTTCAAATCTCATGACTCTTGGCTTTGTCTACTCCGTAGGATGAAGACGTAATAATGTAAGTATATTTTAATAATGAAGCAATTATTTTATTTCATTTCTATACGTAGTAAACATATAATGTGAAGCGTGACACGTAAAGTATGAACGGTAAGCGAGCCTTACACGCTTTGCAGGATCGCTTTAAAGCTAATGAAAGCGTGGGAACATTTTAAATCCCAGCGTTGACTTGTCATTAAATAATTTAAAAGAGAGCTATTTTGTCCGTGTAAATTCTATGTTGTTTTTCGTAATTTTCAAGCGATGTATAATTCTATTTATCGCTTTTTCACAGTTATGTAAAAAGTCACGATATAATGTAGGTATGAATTTTGACTCCTTACTTATCAGCATTTTCCTAGTTAATTCCTTGGATGATTCGGAACTCTTGTTCGCTTTCATACTTATTTTCAAATGTTTAAACACATCAAAAACCAAGAAAAGTAACAACATATGTATTTATTTTACATGTATAATGTAAGTTTATTTTGAAAGAATTCTTTGTAAAATTGCGAGATAAAAGCAAGAAAATAAAACGTTCAGTGATACTTTACCGGCGACCCAAGCCGAAGCCCCGTATATTGAGGGCCATAACATTGGGCCGCTCATACTTGGCTGCAGCATTGGAATGCAATACCAGCATAGCTGTGGCAGACAGCGGTCGATAATTGCATTTTGTGGTCGGTAAGCGCTTTAAAGCGCTCCACTTCACTGGAACACGCGCGATCGAACGGAACGCAAACAAACTTCAGTATTCTTCCCCGGATTCCAAACGGATAAATAAGCTGCAAGTTAAACTAAGCCGCAAACTGCTTTCATACTGTCGCGTGCCGTAAATATAGATGTTCTGCTATTGTTCAAATGTTTGTTTTATATTATACCGTTATGGTGAACATTTTACTGTAGTGAGGCACAGTGGGACGTAGCAATGTGCCTTTTTGGCAGTCTACTAATGATATTATATAAGAAATGTCAAAACGTATATAAACGCCATAAAATTAGAAGCAGCTAAAGATTAAAAGGAAAACGGCTGCATCCGCGTATCGAGATATTGAACTAGATAGAAATGTTAATAAAATTATTTACAGTAGTTATGTCGACCAATTTTTAACCACCACCACGTCGTAGTTCAACACAAATTGTTACATTCGTCATAACTTTGGTCGTACATGGCAGGCATTTCAAAATAAGTGTAAATAATGTTTTAGCTGAATCAGAAACTAAAATTATACTAAATATAAAAAAAATAGTTAATACAGTAATAATAAATACATTTTGCATTGATATAGTTCCTTACATCACTTTTAATACGTTACTCCAAATAGTACAGTCTCAATAAAGCTTTTTACAGACATTACTATACGGTCAGATATTGACTGGGATTATTTCAAGCATTGTCCTCTTATCGTCTTACTTTAACGAGAGCTCGCACGAAGACAGCTAGTTATGGGCACTCTAGAGTAAAAAGCGAATTGATTGGTAGGAATAAAGACAAAGGCTGTAATTCTGGACCATACCGATCGTGTGACGTCAGCAGAATCCGCTGCGAAGAGAAATGCACTACAAATTGCACTGCGTTAGTGTAGAATGGATGATGCAACATCTGTAGTTATTATGACGTCAACATATGGGTTTAAAAATTAAGTTCAAATTAAATAATTATTTCTTAAGTTTACGCGAATGTTAGACATTGAAATGAAACACTTTTCAGTTCACTTTTCAATGAACTACTTTTCAGCATGGATTCCGTAATGGAAGATGGATTCCGTAAAAAGTATCTGAAACGTCGGAGCTCAATAAATAGTTACACATAGAGAACTTAAAACAGTATAAAATTCCTTTGTGTGTAGTGATTAAACCGCGATAAAATCCGTTAAATTGGTTTCATTTCAATGTCAAATTAAATAGTTACTAATTATAAATTAATATTTATTAAATATATAATCTAACGTACATATTACTTTATAAATCATAATATATAAAAAATTACCATAAATACAACATAAGTAGCATCCAGCAAAAAACAAATTAAAACCACAAAACAGCTAAGTATTTTCAAAACTTATGTATGTTTGCCTCTATAAATTTTTTTTTAAGTAAATAGCATCTAATTTCTAATAAAATATGACTCAATAAGTCTTCCATTTCCAAAGTACATAATTTTTGATGTATAGTGTATATTACCAGGGTATGTCCCCATAATTCTGTCTGCTCAATCCGCTGAAGTGTCGCAGCGTGCGAGAGAAATGGTCCACAAATTGTGTTCGCTTCACTGCGTCGCGTCTATCTATGCTGTCCTGTTTCTTTATCTGCACTAAATAAGTTAACGTATATTAAAAGTATTTTCTTGATTTAGACGATATTTTCAGAGCTATGTTTCTACTAGTGTCATTACAAATATGCTAGCTCCAAAGTGAGTTCAAGACTCGTGTTATAATTGTTATATGAAACTGCCTCAACCAAATTAAGGCATTAATTCATACTCATATTATATAAGTGAAAAGGTGTTTGTTTGTTTATCCGTCTTACATGTCAAAACTGAGCAACAGCTTAGTGTGATTTTTTTATGTGGAGATAGTAAAAGGGCTGTAGAGTGGCCAATTTTTATCTCTTTCTATTCCCCCTTGAATTTGACTTTAAATTTGAAAGCCGAGTTCCAAATTTTATAATAAATACATATAAATAAATATGTAAGACAGAGGTTATAAGAAAAAAAAAATTCCGTCTTTACCTGACCTACTACTTAGTGAAATTAGATTTAGAAGCTGTTCACTTGAATATAATATATTGCTGTCAAGTGCCTTTCAATATTTTTTTTATATCCATAAACATTTTTATTGTTATAGTTAATAGCTAGAAATAATCGCTTTACGGTTCAATATATTTTTATCTCATGTACAAAAAGGAATTCTGGATATTAAACAAAGATCGAGGTCGAACTCGAGAAATATTTAAATTGGAGAACTTTAATTACAGGCACTAAAAATAGTATTGCCAAAATACGAAAATTACGACCTAATAAAATGTGCATTTTCTATTCTTAGAAATAAAATTTGATTTTCTTGCTTTTTTTATGACAATTTTACTCTATACGATAAATACTGGTAAAAGAATTATATACTTTTTAAACTGAAGTATGTAAAATATACATATTTATAAAAAAATAATATTTTAAGTTACTAAATAAAAAAATATATTCACACTAGGTAAAAATGAGATTTTTAATAACATAAATATAATAAAATATCAAGGGTATCAATTCCGCAATAATACTATTTTAAAGACCTTTTTACTCCCACGATAAAACGCCATAAGTTATTCATGCACGGCTCCAATCATTCACAGCTATCAAAGGCGGTACTTAACTCATTTCTATAAATTTTACACCGTGTTATAGTGTCACGGTTAAGCATAAATAATTATTGGTGCTATAAAATCTGTAATTCAGGAATGTGCTATCACGCGTCTAGAATCTAAACGTCATTGACCTACTCCATGGCCGATTTCTTAGCTACATTTTACAACCTAAAACAAAAGTGTCAACATGTTATTTAATACCTAATTTTACGTCACTATTCTTTTTGTGCCGTACACAACCTGATAGTAAAACCTTAGGCCGAATTATATTGAAATCTACAAACAAAATGTACGTTCAGTTTCGTTCTACGCTAAAGTATTTTTAATTTTATTATGGAAGTTACCTTTATTTATGTATAGTTTAACTACCACTTTACAATCTCTAATCCGAGCATTTTATCGCGGTTGTTTTGCGGCGAAAATGGTTTGGAGCACGGGGTCCACTACCACTTTACAATAACCGATAACAATTTACCATAACCGTAATCAAGATTTATATCCATTTTTAATCTACGATGACAAGAGGTCATGTCTTTAAATAGGAATTTCACAGCTTTATTCTCATTATAATAAAACTCCCGTGATGGCGAGATTGGAGAAAGTTGAAGTTCCTTCCAAAATGTAAGTGAAGTATGTTTGATTGACTTCACTTTAATTGACGAAGTATGGATACCTGATTGAGAGAAATTAGATCGTGTCCTGATTTTACACCGGTATATTGAAAAAGTAACATAACTTTGTACATCATGATACATATAATGAGCGGTGTCATATTAGTTTAATTGTTATAGTACCGTGAGCGTAAGATGCCAAGTAAACTATAAAAATAAAAAAGCTCTGTAGTAGACAGCAATTAGGGTTTAAAACCAATATACCAAATTAATTTCTATGTATATACATAATAAAAATATTTCATAGAATTTTTTGTATTGTAGTGGAATAGGTGTTAGTAATAGTTTCCGTAGTAAAAAGTAGCGCTTTTAATTCAAAACAATTAGTGAATAACGGACTTATGGTAAAATAGAGATGAACGTCAGATACAAAGACAGCCAACCTATCGCTAATGAGAAAATCCCCTGTTTTGAGCAGTTGATTAACTACATTTGATTAACAGTTATCGTGGGAAGAAAACATAGCCGACAATTCTACGTTTTCCTTTCGATCCCAGACCAGCGAGGAAAAAGTTAAGTTTCTGTATTAAATCGGCATTATCCATGTAGAAATACTGTCATACAACATTGTTTAACAACATGACCAGCATTTTCAATTAAAATTTTAGTATCTAGTCTTGTTTCAACTCAACACATGTCATAATAATTTCAAGCTTTTATATTTTTGCTCATAGTTTCGACGGGGGGTACTTTGGTTGGGTACCCCCCAAGGTATTTAAGTGGGAGTTTATGTATGAAAATCAATAATACCTATGCGAATATGCTAGTTTATAAAAGTTCTTGGCCGTCGTAACAATAAAAATTTATTGGTAACATATAAGGAGATCATTGGTTATTAAGAATGGCAATGCTCTTTATATGATTTTCATGGTTATTATTCTTAACATGATAATCAAGTTTAACTTGATTATACACCGGCTTCTAGTTCTTTCATGTTGAAAGTAAAATCTATGGAATTCCTTTGTTGGAAATTATTCTCAATTTTTGTGACCGTTTAACGTTTTTATTAGAGATTTGAGTGTTTATGAAGTCTCAAGTGTTACGTCCAAACTCAAATTATGCCTTCTTGCCTTGAAAATCCCTAAATTGAACACTGGTACGAGAACAGCAACGCGAAAATGGAATTCCATTTCTTACCGATTCGCAAGCTCAAAAGACATTACATTGGTGCAATAAAATGGTTAATTGAATTAAAAAAAGCTTCAGATTTACAGAAAATCTAGTATAAATCTAAACTCATAAACGTTTATAAAATAAACAAAAATACCAATGCTATTTTCTTTCCTTTGTATTTCGTGCTATTATATTTTTTAGGGTTGATAAACGCTTAAATATTAATCATATCAAAAACTCTTTAAAAAATTAACTTTGTCCTTTTAAAAGTAGAATGAAACTGAAAGCAATATCCCAAGCATTACATTCCCCACAAAAACCATAATGACATTTGTAGAATAGGCTATGTAACTATTTTTTTTAAATAGAAACAACTTTTTTGTACTTTCCTGACTAGCTTTGAATGATCTTGAATATATTTAATAAATAAATTATATTTTTCATATTATAGGTACTTACTTACTATACAAGTCTCTTTCCGCTGTCTGTCCCTATGTATGTTTATTTCTTTAAAACTAGGTACGCAATGGATTATGATGCGGTTTTTTATAGATAGAGTGAAGGAAAGTTTTTAAACTCGTGCGATGTATTTATATGTTTTTGCAATTGTAACGTTATTTAATATTCCAATTTTTTTTTATTATTTCCCCACTTGCTGTTTGACAATTCATTTCGATCATGGAAATGAAATTTGATCGTAACCTGATACCTATCTCTCTTTTAACCATAATTTTTATTCCCTCTTTTACAAAACTTTTATTTATTCAACCAATTATGTATACGTATTATTTCTGCTCTGCAACACTTTCAAAACTTTGTCTAGGCGGCCGAATCCATTTTTTGTCTTAATAATAAAGCTATTTTGTACTCTATGAAACTTTTCGAGACCACTTAAAATACAGTATAATCTTTTACCTCTGCAATTTTTTTCTGGCAATAAAATAAACAAACCCACTACATTGGTATTGCGGTTAAGGAACAATAAGAACAATTTGTCCACTAAGCGCGTTTGAACGCATTGTTAACAGAAAATTGAATAGCGGCGGTGTGTTCTCAGCCTTATAAACGACATAGAAAAGGAGCTTGTGCGGTGACCGCGTCCGTTTTGTGTAAAATGTCAAAGTTAGGGGAAAAGGCGGGCACAAAATTGTGTTGACGCAGTGACCGCGGCTTCAGAGCAGGGTCGGACCGGCCTTTGGGAGCATGACAGAAGCGCGGCCGGCGGCTTGCAGCTCTGCAGCCCACTCGCCTACAATTCTAGTGAAGCCGTCATTCTTGGGGATAAGCGGCTCATTATTCACTAAAAGCCCACGGCGTGCCCGCTCGGGTAATTGGAGGCTTTGTTCCTTTGCGCTCGGCTTTGACGCTCTCGTGAGCTATACGTGGCGCGGCTCCGACGGATTATTATTATTCGCACAATCAACCATGTATGCAAAGCTTTAGATTAATCTGACATTTGAGACATGAGCTGTTGGGACAGCGGACGAAACTCAGTTTAACATAAAAATAATATTAAAAAATATAAAAGCTTTTACATGTAAATAAATGTTCAACCAGAGTTGCTTGCATGGAAAACGAAGTTACATTAAGTTCAAAGTTAAAGAGAATTATGACAGTATTGTGGTCTCCAACGTCACATCGAAATGGTTTTTAGTTTGCGTGGGGAGCGTGGGAAACCCCGGTAGAAGTAGAGAAACTATCGGATTTAGTGCGTGGCCGCTCCGCCCGCGACCGCGACCGAAGGCGACAACTATGACTTTAAAAATTTATAGTCGAGGCATATAACCAATCGTTTTTCAAGAAACTTTTAAACAGTACTCGTAAAATAAAAAATTCTAAACTTTGGATTTATGCTTCGTTGGTAAAACAATGGACACTTATTAAAGAACCCGAGTTTCTATCGTTGTAATTTTGAGTTATTTTGGCGAACGCGAGATTAAACTGACATGCCTGTTCACAACGTTAAACTAAACAGACTACGACGGAGTTTGCACATGAAACTCACTTTATGAGAATAATATGTGACCGAGAGCTGGCGTGTGTTATGTGGCTGTTATGAAGATAGTAATGGAGAAAAATAGTTCATTTCGTTCATAAAGCACATTCATATATCATCTCGAAGCACATTATTATTTTGCTGCATCTGTCTCTATTCAACCGTTACGTGTAACAAAATCTAAACTGCTCGTAAATTTCTTATGTATGACTTATATTAAATTTATATCATGCATTCAACGTTTGCTTTCTAAATGAATCTATAACAATATTATAAATGGTTTATGAGAGGTACGTTATTTTGACGCATTATATTCTACAGATTTTACATTCTGTTTAATATTATGCAAATTATTTTAAAAACTTCTTTCTGTCCATTGAAATGCGACACAAGTCACAACATGCACAAACAAGAGTGGAAAACAAGTGAGTATTGCCAACTAACTCAATGATAGTAAAGTAACTTTCTAATCTAAGTTACAGCTTTTCGCGTCCCAGCGCTTCCTGTGGAGTTATTGCTGTGCCAGTTATGTGCTAATTAATTGTAACTCGGGAAGACATCGTCAGTTTAATTATGAGTTGCAATTCATCGTCTATTAGTTATTGAATTTTCATATTAGATTTGAAACGTTGGTTGTACAATTGAATAAACTTTGACGGGTAACAGATAAATATAACTATTCTAATTGGGAAATTTAATTTATTTGTTCAAAACGGAAGCTTTATTGAATTTTTATTAATTTTAAAATGGGTATTTCAAAATTATTAAAATATTTTTGAAAATTATTTATGTAAAACTTTTGCTTAACAGCCATTTTTACCTGAAAGGCGACAGGTAGGATTAAAATATATATTAAATTAATGATATATATCACTAAATTATAAGTGCACAGAAGATTTGTATGTAATATATGATTTCACTAATACTGATAATCTATCAATGCGATGGCAATAATTTCATGTACACTTAATACTGATAACCTAAAAATTAAGCAGTATTCTTGCATGTAAATTTTAATTTCAAATATTTCTATTAAATAACTCGTTATTTATACTTACATATTTTATACTGAGTTCGATATTTTATTATCAATTCGATAGACATGTGACAGGCAAATGGTTTCTTAATCGCAAGAACTTGTATCGTGAACATTAACACATTATATTGAATTGACGTAGATGATACAGCTGCAATTACCCCAAAGGAAGTAAACGTTTAAGATAAGAAAACTGTTATTGAAAACATACATAAAAATACAGATATTGGCAAGAGTATTTTACTTCATTGGAAATACTTTTATTTATATTCTTAATTATTGCTATAGCTATAAAAGACAATAATCGCCTTCGATTTTTCAAATTAAGAAGAAAGTAAGTATCAAAAAAGGCGTTTCATACAAAATTTTATATACATACCTTCACAAAATAGTATACGGCCAGCTCGCAACCACTTTAATATCGAACATTTACTTAAGGATCCATATTAGATCAGTTCGTATTATCATTCCCTTCTTCATAATCTCATGTTATAACAATGTATCTTCTCACAATCCAATTCTCAGAATTTGCCGTGAATATAATAACCTTTACAGAAGTCACAATTCTGATCTGATACCTGACATCTCTAGCTTATCCCTTAATACTTTTAAACATAAAATTCGTCAGCTCGTATACTAATCTACATACATACTTGTTGTCAAATAAATAAAAAAAGAAGACAATATATTTCTATCTTTTTCTTTTTGAGTAATTTAAATTAATACTTTTTATTTATACTCTCTTGTCAACCACTTACGTTAAGCATGCAATGCGCGCTTTTTTTGGTTTCCAACCAGTCGTGAATCATTGTTATAACTATTAAGACATTTTTATATTGTAAAACTGTTTTGTGTGCCAATAAATAAATAAAAAGTAAAAAAAATCTTATAGGCGATGAGCTAACAAACTATCAGTATATTTGAATCTCCATTTCAGTGATAAACCCAGCTTTCAGCTAAACGTCTTTCGAGACTCGAATAGTCGCGCGAATCCATCTACCCCATAAGGGATAAAAATGTGATAGTGCACGTATCTGTATCTAAATTTTTCCACGTAACACTTTTTTTACACGTTTCTAATCTCTGTTTTATATTGTTCAAAACATATGCACATGGTAAAAAAATATATGCATACTTGTAATGTTAACAAATGTAATGAATAAATGTTCTCCGCATTTTTTCTGAATAATTTGTTTACACATAAAAAGAACAGCGGCATGCGTTGTTTTAGCGAGATGAGATGAGGCTCGTTTTATTTCGGAAAATGACGACCATTGGAGTTAAAATTCAAGAGCTAATTTTTTAAAAGAGGCGCTCTCGAAGTCTTCTCACAGGATCGCCGGCACCCGTCATCGCCCGCTCGTTACCGCGGCCCTCTCGGCGCTCCCAACACTAAATACAAACTTGTGAAGACACCTCAGATAAACAACTTTCAACCTTACACCCCTTAATATAATAAACATACAAAATCGTACACGTATTGGCGAAGGTTTACAACCAACCTTCCTCATTACGTCTGTCAGCATTATTGCCATCTCGTCGGAACATCAGTAAGCGCCGCTGAGAAAAATATTTACATACATCTCTCTTGCAAATATTGGAACCAGCAGGTATGTACCTGTACATAATTATGTTTACTCATATGATATTAATAACATTGGTACAGTTCTGGAAACATGACGTAGATTGAATGGGTTCATATATGTATGTAGTCAGTTAACATTAACGCTCCCTTTTAGAAATAGTATGAATTTTGATGGAGTTAGATACCAATATAGACTAGACATTTTGTAATAACAGAAGCTAGCCCTTTTATCCCGTAATTCCCCTGATAACGGGAGTAACGCGGGTGGAACTGCGGTACGTACGGTCGCTAGTATTAAAGTGGAATACACATAATAGTAATTAGAAAAATACACTCATTCAAAAATATACAAGATATTAATTTCATTTTAAAAATAAATTTAACATTTCTAATCAATTTTATTTAAAATAGGTAATTTATTTATTATTATATAGGATTTTTTTGCCATCTTATCAAAGATACAACGAAATTTTCTGTTGAAATATTATAGACTTACACAGCAGTATTTCAATGCAACTACAAAATTTCCGCATCATGAACGTTGAACACATTCGAGCGTCCATTTCATAGCTGATTTTGCAATAAAACTTACCCGTTAGTAGGAATCGAGGCGATTGAATTACAGCGATCAGTATATTGGTTAAATCAGTGTATGAAATACCATACATTAAATCGATTCTCGAGCGACGCCTCTATTTTGTAATATCATTGTATTAATTTCATATTCACATGAAGCAATTTAAGATAGAAAATCTACCTGATTACAATACATTTCCTTTTTAGTTATCACATTTTGTTAATGAAATTTCATTAACTTAAGCTTAATGTTAGCTTATTTTTTAAAACGAAATAAAATCAATATGTAAGATAATATATTATATACAACAAACCAGACCCTTTTGCGGTATTTTATAGGTAATGGTACAGAAACTTTCGCGCGAGTCCAAATTGTATCTAGCCCATGTAGCGGCTACCCATCCGATCTTATCTCGACTATCCTTTAATTGAGCGAATTTAAATATTAATTCATTATGTTAATAATATATACGGGAAATGCTAGTTGATAAAACAAATAAGCATTGGCAGGTTTACTTTTCGACTCGCCCTCAAATACAATGGTAAACAACTCAAAAGCAATTAAAAAATAGTCAACTCTGTTGAATTACATCTATTTACTTTCGGTACGTATCTTTTCCGAGAACAATATCAAATGTACGGGCTTTCTTTGAGCTGAAACAGAATTTAATTCCATTACGGCTTACCTGTATCGCCGCCGTGGGACAAAAGCTGGCTTAATCCATTAAACAATACGAACATTGGCCTCACTACCCAGATCAAACTCTGAAGTTGAAAGTTAAAACCAATTTATATCTACTATTAAATAGAACAGTGTTTATTTTGTCTGTAACACATAATATGCACTTAATACAAGTCTCGAATTTAGTTTGAGGTTAATTCAATTTGTGGGATCTGTCCCTTATTTTTTTTGTTTTATTTATTTAATGGGCAATATAAGAAATAATCTTAAAACTAAGACATTACTGTTAAAAGCGTAAACCCCATTAAGTGACGGCTTAGATACACGTTAAACAAAAAGCCACTGATTTTCACCCGTGACGCTCAATAAAAAAAGCAATGAAGTCTAAAACAATACACATAAACTCAAGCCTTACACTATTAACATATTACATTGAAAATCCCTAAAATTAACAAAATAGGGAATTTCTCTTAAATAACATACCTGAGAAGAACAATAACACTATTTATATTACTCACTTAACACACCTACAACATAGCAGCAATCACAATATTTATGAATCGAAGACAATTCACCACTTCACTCCGAGACAGTAGACTAGGACTTGACATAAAAACGAAATACTTGTATCAGAAGCCAGTCACGATGTCACGTAATCTAAATAAATGAATCTAAGGATATAAGTACACAGACTAAGTAAATTATTTACGGTGGACCACACAACTCATTAGCTCAATTATTTATTCTTGAAAAGTCTATTTTGTTCAGTGGAGATATAAAATAAAGAAGGTTTGTTTATATACTGCAGTTACGCAAAAAAAAAAAAAAGAATTATAACTTATAAATTTCAGAATTAATAAAATCGAAATTGATCTTCACATTTGAAATGATACTATAAGTCACAAATATGATGAAGAGCACAAATCTATAATATTTCAGTACTACTCCACAATTACGCACTACAAGCCAAATTTGCCGTGTCTTCTCATAATATCAAAATGTACATTACATTAAATTACTACCAAATCTACACGACGCAGTCACGACATACTAGGTTTTTTAAATCTTGGACTGAGTGCGTTTGACTTCAATCCTGCCTGATGGAAGGCAACTATGCTGTCTACATAGGTAATAGCAAACATTTAAATAATTGAAACGGTTAAGTTTTATAGGCGTCATAAAACTGGTTTCATGGTGTCGTGTCCGTGTCTACTCCACAAGTGGGTCTTGTCTTCGCGGAGGCGCTACCATAAAGAACTACTCGTAGGCGGTAGGGTGTTGTCTCTGCTTAGTGTTAACGGGTTAGTATCGTGGATTGTGGGTGAAAGACAATATACAATGTGATGATTCTGTTGGTAGGTAGTATTAAAGTAACTTACTGTTGTTATTTATTCAATTATCAGACCAGTTCCAGACTGGTTTTCATTGTTGTTCATGCCAAATGTAGCAGGCAATATAGTAGGTTGATTATAAGATAACGTGTGGCATGTCATTATTATTTATATCGGTTAGGCTTTTCAAGTATCTTTGTTATAATATTAAGCTTCATATATATTAAACTTTTACTTAAAATTAATAATACAGTTTCAATACAGAGCAACGGATTTGTGTTATTTTTATGTGGATACATTAAAAGGGCTGGAGAGTGGCATAAGCTACTTTTTTTTCTCTTTCGATTGCCCCCACCCTTCTAAAAGCTACGAGAGAAAAGCCACGAGCAAAAGCTAGTACTAAATAATCCGCTACAGATTTTGTGTACAATATTTCATATAAAATGCACGTTTTCCAATACCCGTGTAGAAACGTTTTCGATCAAAAACTCTTTCAAAATACACACGACGAATAAATATCTACAGAAAGCCGGAGTTATTGTGCAGCAGAACAAAAAAGGTGGCAAAAATGAGCGCGTACAGTGCTTTTCAATAAAACCAGTGGCGTGAAATCCTGCTATTGGTTTTCTTTGCAACACTCCGTAATTTGAACCAGCCGGCCCGCAGCAAGCAAACAAACCTCAGAATATTGAAAACATACACTGATAAAGATGTATAATTATCTATAAATGAGCTATGTCCAGCAGTGGACTTGGTGTGCATTCTGGAAGTGCAATAGATAGTTATGATGTCATAAAGGCTTTCTTTCAAGTCTTATAACTCCGCTTTATAAGAGTAAATAACGCCACTAGATCACGTATCCGTTCACGTCGATAAACAGTCTTTAAACATTTCATTCTACCCTCACCTCTAATTTAAAGACAAACTAAAGGAATGACAGTTTTTCTGTAAAGTCAACCACAAAATATAGAAAGTTAATGTCACGTTCTCTTTGCATGGTGTTATTTCATTTATGACAAATTATATCATTTTCACAAGATGTAAAACATATTTCCTTGATTTACAATTTATCTTTGACTAGAAACATTTAGTCACATCGATCACACACAAACAACATCAATATAGTTAGTACGTGTAAACTAAATTCATTATTAAGTGCCCCTAATCGCACTTCGCAACTCTCCTTGTTAAAGCCGTTGAGGGATTCCAATTTATGTGGGAATCATGATTCTGACTGGGATAACGACTGTCATTACCAAGTTATCACAACAACTGTTCACATCAAAACCTTCCAGTTATTATTTTTATTGAAGCAATAAATACATACAAACAAAAAGTACCGCCGTTGTTCAATTGAAATGAAATCTCGATTCTAACTTTATAATTACCATTTTATCATTTGTTAATTGGCAGTTATCAGTGTTTAAATACTATGATTAATAAATTTTAAATTAATGATATTGTGTCCAGCGTTTCATATAGGTAATGGTTGCATCTAATTATTGTAGTAAAAAGAAAATCTGATGTCACAACGTTTGGATTGTATTCTTTTTTTTAAATCTAAATATGATTATTAAATGTATGTGAAAGGACGTCTAGTGGTCAAAGATAGAATAGCGAACGTGTTTAAAGCCGTTGATATAAGTATAACAGAAAAAGATACTTCACGCCCACCTAAAGATCAACAAAGCAGTTCTAAACAAGTTAAAAGCTTTTAGCGTAAATAAAATATTTTATATTTCATAAATATGTGATATTGAAAATTATTTAACATTTAACAGCTATAAGGGGCAGACCACCACACATTCCCACCGCAGTGTTTGCTGTGATGGCTATAATTAATAGCGGTGACCACCATAAGACAAATGAGCAATAAAACTCATCAAGTCAGGAATATGCTAAGGCTGTCTTGGAAACAATTTTATTTTTAAATAAAAAGGAAAAGTAGAAAAAGAGGATCTTTATATGTATGTATATACTGACTTGAAAAAGCGGATACATTGGCCCAGAAAAGGAAACACCAATAATAAAATTTGTATTAATATTAGTAAAACCAATTTATTGCTTTATAAATTGACTATTCAAACTGATTTTTGAATCAAAGATTTTTAGCCACACATTTCATCCCAAATAGTGTTGTCATCACGTAGAAACTATGTTGTATATTCCGGCAATATATAGTAATACTCTACGATAGATCATTCGATTTCATTTGACCCACCCATCATCATACACAACGCTATAACTTATCAATTAGACCGTCTTGCCCATGGTTTGTATTCGCTGCATCACGTTACTGGAACCAATGCTGCGGCGAGGAAACCACCAAGAATACCAAGTCGAGGCATGACTCCACAAATTCCTTTACATTTATGTTAAAATTATATTATCATAATAATTTACATAGTATCCCAACCGGTACAATAAAAGCAGCCTTATTATCGAACCTAATTATTGTTCTTTGTGTTAAAATTCGGAGAGATTTTTTATTTAAATCAAGTCACGTAGCGGCGAAACCGCTTCAGAACAAAGGGATATATATATTGAGTTGTTAAGATAATTACTTATTCATTATCTTGTACGCCCAATACGAGTCTCGTGTGCATACAAATTATGTTTACTTAAAATAAACCTGAATAACTTGTACTTTCTCTCCTTTATGTATTTATTTTGAGCAAAAGGCAATTAATTAAATTAAATTTTATATATTTTATTTTATGAAGCTTATTTTATTTACTTAAAGTACCAAATTTTTGGTATAATACTATTATATTGAAATATGCAATAAGTCAAAATTCAAAATATCTTTATTGTAAGTTTCCCTTTAGTTAGAGTAGAATAGAATTAGAAGGTATTATTAAATAGATATTGGGTATTTTTAGGTTACATTCGTGCTATTTATTCAATTGATAAAAATAAAGATCATAAATTAAACTGGAAACCGAAATATAAGCTATATATTATGATCGAGAGTTTTAGGTAGACTATATTATTCCAACATTTATGTCATGTCATCATTAAATAACCGTACGTAAAATTTTACTCGAAAGAAGCGAAATCTTTATCCACCTACTAAAGGAATACATTAGAAGAACATACATACATATATACCCACAGTTACATAAATTCAAGAGTGGCAGAGCGCGTCACATAAACTTGATTTATCATTCTTGACGTAACACAAGTTAACTCCTAACAAAATTCTACTGTACCATCTCAGAAAAACATTTCCTTGAGTAATCTCAAGGTAGTTAAAGCCGTATCTAGCCAGCAATAAATATAAGGCTGGTGTCGCGTGGGACAGCTGCGAAAATATGCGCTTATTATGTCTTAAACCTACTCCAAAATGTTAACATGCCTTTGTAATACCATTTTTTTATATATGTATGTATGAATAGGTTGTAAGTAGGTCAAAGGAATTATTTTTACTGACAAGTTTCAGCATGCCGAGATTGTTTTGACGTTGTAAGATGAGCGGACCGGAAGTGACGTGGGATATGATGGACAAATCAAAAAATAAAACAAGACATAAATTTGTTGCAAATATAATTTTTATTATTTTTATTTTTTATTATAAATATCTATTAAGTGTATTATCTATAAAAAAAACTAACTAAATGAAGTACTTAATTTTTCTTTAATTAAAAATACCCCATTTAAGATTAAGAATTAAAATTAAGGAACTAACTTCATTTTGCCTAAAATAAAGACTTTAGAGGTAAGAGTTTATTATTAAAATATAAATTAATACTCTACAGAAAAATTATATTTTAGATAAATGAAGATTTAGATAATATTGTTTAATATAATTACTTAACTAATAAAGTAAATTCCACGCAAACCAATACTTGAAAAGTCTCAAGAGAAATCTCACAGTTTATCGTTTAATATATTAAAAGCCTCTACATAAAATGTATAGTTGATGAAATAGTAGTCAATAGCTGTGTCGTTAGTCCAGTAATTTGCATTCATTGGTCGGCGTCATACAAGATGTAGAACTAGTGGAATTAGTACCAAGAATTTATGTTAGTCTCTGCAGTCGGAAGCATTTGAAGCTGGCTGTACCTATAACGCGCGTGAAAAAAAAATCTACTGATTCCATTAATGAAAATTTAAAACAAAACTTCTATAACTTGTACTTATACACATTTATTGATTTGGAAGACATATTTCACAGATTCAGTCTAATTAACTTTAAATGAATAGGTTTATATAACCGTAAAATCGGTTTAAGCATAAACTATTTGTATAATTGTTTTTATTTTATTTCATAACTATTTGGGCCTCCTAATTTAATTTAGTTGTTTCCTAAAACGTGGGCTACTGCTGGTAAGGATCTAAATGAATTTTTCGTTTGAACAATTATTATAAAAACAAAAACACAACTTTATTGAGCAAGTTAAGTGCACTATAACTGTGATACACTTCATAGAAAACTTCTTCCACCCTTGGATTCAAGATTGAACATCGTAATGAAAACACACAAGTAGATGTGTTATTAATATCACTTTTAAAAGATATAAAAGACTAAATATAAATTTGCGCTTTTTGCTATTTATACAGACACAGTATCATGTCTTTGTCCCTTTGTGGAAGCTGGGCCGAATAATCAAGTGTTGTCCAGGGACGGATGGCGTCTCTAAGGTAGCTGAAATTTACACCACGCGAGGAGTGATAAAACGTGATTTAATATTATTTGTCCCCTTCCTTTAGAAAAACCAATTTAGTTTATATTGTTTCCAAAATTTCAGTCTTAATTAAGAACTTCTAGGCGCGAGAATGTCAAATCGAGAAAAGAAAAAAACTGTTGTCAAATATTCAAATATAAAATAAAACGAAGATCGACCATAAGATGGACGCTGGCTTATTATTTTTCTCAATTTCCGTCCACATTTCTTCACCCTTAGATAAGGCAAACAGAGCCAAGAGTCGCGAGACTCGTATGCCAGACTTAGCAAAATGGTGGATATAAATATGTATGTATATTTTATAAATATAGCAAAATATAGAATAATAAATATAGCAAAAATTATTACTCGAAGTAAAATCTAACCATTCGATCAGAACAATACAAACTGGGCGTCCATTAAAGTGCAGCAGAAATAGTGAGCTAATTGAAAATCGAACGAGAAATCTTGAATGCGATAACAATTAACTTGGCGCCATAAAGTAGTAATTAGTCAACATAGACTGGAATAAGGCACTGCAGGCAATCGTATTTATTAGTTACTGTTCAAACAATGAGCTAACTGCCGCCGCGTAGCTTGTCTCATTTGAATAAATCCAATATAGTTTTGGCATTGAGCTCGGAGTATTAAGTTTGTTTTGTTAAGGTTTTTCATTTCAACTCATATTTCATATACTTGAATATTACTTAGCATTCAAAGTTTATACGTTTGGAGAGACACTTTTCTTTTTAATCGTTGAGAATATTACATTTAGTCTTAAATATTAAGAATAGTAATAAGTTGTAATATGTATGTATATCACGATTTTATTTTAATTCAAGTTTAAATGCTTTTAATAAATCTAATAATCTTTTTATACCACTACAACACTACATGACAAAAAGTATATTTAATGCACATTTATATCGATTTGGAACACATTACTTGACTACTATATATGTAATACTAAAAAAAAATACAGTAATAGTATGTATTCTACTGGCTACAAAAAGTACAAACAAAAAATAGATTTTAAAATGAAGTAAAGATATATTTTTAAGAGAAACTTGTTTTCCCCGCTTTGTTCTAAATATATTTAATGTTATTTATCTGATTTTGAATATATAAAAAGACTTCATTCTATACCACTACCAGCAAAGCTTTATTATAAGATTGTTTGTACTCGTAAACACAATTAGATACAAATATTCGATTACGCCTTCACCAAAATATGAAGATAATGTCAACAACACTATAATGGGATATATAAGTTTATCGACAATGTGTAGTGAGTGAACAATCCGCTTAGTAAATGAATATTCATAACATATTCATCTGATATGGTGCGGCATACAGCGTCAAATGGTATAGTTCCCTCGTTTTGCGCTCGCATTGATACTGAGACATGGTTATCAATTCATTATTCTGATCTGTCTGAATATGTATCAGATAGAATAGGTGCAGAATTTGTACATATAAATATGTATATTTGTAAAATAAGTAACAACTAAAAATTCTATAGATTTGACAAACGTCTATAAATAGATTTGCATTTGTAATGTACCAACTTATATATTATAGATGATTCTATTGTTAATAAGAAGTTTAAAACAGGAAAAATTATATTCACTAAGATGAATACAATGCAGAATTTTATCAAATTACTGACGAGTTTTGACAATACGAAGATAGAAAAAAATCCCTGTCAACCAATTCAAAATTGAATAATCTTTTTAGATATACCTACTTACACAAAAAGGACAAGTATATTATCCAAAGATAAACAAAAACGGACAGCTCATATCTCGTGTCTAATACAAACAAAATTTCAAAAGGCATTAAAAAATAAATTGAATCATTGGGAAAGGATAAATAGCCGGCGCTTCCATCTGCTGTCTTACTTTCGCGCTATCCAACCCGTGCCAAATTCTATGTTTATTTCCCTTCGTATCTGCATGTATTTGTATTTACCTAACAAATAAAATGCTTTTTATTTGCACGTACCATACAAGAGAGCAGTCTCTTTTGTTTAGATATATTTTGACAATTTCCTTGATCTCGTTGACAAGTTGTTTGATGAAAGGGGAACACATTAGACAAGTGGTTTAATCCATTTGAAATACATTGAATAAAACACCAAAATTGCAT
>JADGIL010022266.1:12386-45509 GCA_020352625.1 Cactoblastis cactorum | reverse complement strand
TAATTAAATAAATAAATAAATTTTAAATAACTAACTTACTAAGTAGGAGGTAGATATGTAATTCTTTGAAATATAGTTGTGTAACAGGTTAAATCTCGTTTTAGCACCATCGAAAGTAAGTAGAATATTATTTTTTTAGATAAGGAACAATGCAAAAGTTATTACAGCATGCGAGTGCAAATAAATGACTTAATGTGAAGCCCTCTTGACATTGTCTAACTTCACGTATACACAGCGTCATTAATATGCGCCGACATGTTTCTGCGGCTGTGGCTTTTGGCCAATAGATTTGATCCAAGCCCTTGGTTTGAGAAAACATTAAATGAATGATGTTTTATATAAGTAAGGTAAAAGAGCGACTTGTATTTTACTTTTTATAAATAAAAATATTGATTGTGATAATTTTGTAAAAAATTTGCACATGGAACAATAACATATGGTCTCGTAAATAGCTATTATTTATTTTTATTTGAAACTGAGTTTAGATTTATCAACGTCATCCTTGCAAACATGTGATATCCTAACACATATCCTAACACCTAACTATCCACTTATTATGTTTAATACCCATACTGCCTGAATTAATAATTAATAAATACGATATTTTCTGTTAACCATATCAAACACCTTATTAGATAATTATATTATTAATGAAAATGAGCGTTAAGGCTGTCACACAGATGATAGGACAAAAGCTCTATCTGTCATTATAATCAATCAGTTCTGTAAAGTGAACTTGTCAAGGTGACGGGAACTGGACTGACAGCTGTTAAAACGCAATATTAGAAGGCGATTAACATGATACTCCGCAGCCAAATTGTTTTGGCATAATAAACAATGGAAATCAATATAAAAGATTCAATGTATAGGTATAAATATACAAGATATAGTCAGTTATTTAACTTGGCCCTTATAAACTAAAATGATGAATCCTCATAATGTTGTATCTGGATGTACAATTCATTGTAACTAATAAACTTATTTATACCCCAGAGCTATAATTACGTCCAGTTAAGACCTGCGTGACGTAATGGTTAATATGCCTGTTCGTCATTCAGCAAGCCCCCGGTTCGATTACTGGTCATCTCAAGATTTAAAAAATGATATTTTTCTAATTGGCCTGGGTCGTGAATGATTGATATTTAATGGAATAATTGGTCTAACTCAATATGTATTATTTGTGCGATTCTCTATGTAGTCAATATGTATAAAATTTTAGCGTGACCTTCGAGTCTTGGCTCTGCCTAACCTGTAAGGGATAAAGACGTAATACTATATCTGTATTTATATAATTGAGCCTTTTATAATGAATCTCGTTTATTTTCATAACTTATTACTTATAAAGTCTAATTTACATATATATAATTTTAATACTATATGTAGCCTTAGAGAGAAGAAACTTAAAATTACTACAAATATACATTACTGAAAAGATTGTTGTCAACTACATCAATCACATAATTCCTGTATTATTTTTCAATTAAAATAAAGATTCTTCCTTAGTCAGACGACAATATATCAAAACGATTATTTCCTTATGGGCATAAAAATATCAAGCAATACCGTCATAAAATGGCTCATTTACAAAATGTAAGAAGGTCAGAATATATAAAGGTAGGTAGATGGATTACCAAAATGATAGGGGCAAGAGTAATTTACGGATACCTTGACTCCGAAAAGGTCGGCGTTCGAACTTTTATTAAATTTATAGAATGGTGTTGAAAAGGCGGGGCAGTTTCTGTGCTGGAGATTGGAGATATACTTTGCAAAATATACTGTACAGTACATTTGGCTCAGCAAAATATAAATGTAAAAATCATTGCAAATGTTCAATGTAGATGTAAAAAGGTCTATGGTTTTGATCTGTAATTGAATTCTTATTTGCTCCACATATTCGCTGAATTTTATAATATGTCAAATGCTACATGATCATTTTAATACCAATTGATAATTTAAAAATCATTAACAAAAGACAAATAAAATAAATATTTATCAAATATCAATTTTAAACTAGAATCCGATAAAACTAATAAACTTGCATTAAGTAAGTAAATATATTAGAAAGAATTCAGAGTTCTAACTGTTGATGACAATATCGCTTGAAACTCGGAACATAGAAAATAGAGTCTTGAGTGAATTCAAAGACTATGATGCATTTTTAAACACTTCTTAAGCTTAACGTTTATGGACGTCAGTCCTCATTTACAGTACTAAAGCTACTTACAACAAAGTTATTACGTGGGAAACTCAACAAATACATTAAGGAAAACATTGACCTTTACCTCCGCTCCTAACTCCACGAAATAAATTACAAACTGTAAGTATTAGCACGGATTATATAATACTATGTATTATCTACATGTTATTTATGATGCCATTGAAGAGGTTTTGTTTTCAGCCTAATCCGACAAAAAAACAATCATCTTCAATTTAGCTATCTGTACTTTCAACGGTACCATACATATCGTGTTGCACAATTTTCATAATTTCTAATGTAGATCGAAACCGAGAGTGGTTCGGGTGGGCTGGCGGCGCATTGTGGAGTAAACTGGCCCATTGACCGCACCACCTGACCCTTCCTCCGCAAGGCCGTTCACTCGCCGGCGCACGTGCATTCTCAATGCTCGCGTGCAGCAGCCTTCAACATCTTTTATTTTATCCAAGATTTTTTTTATAAGAAACTTGAGTTTGTGCTCCGTTCAGCCTAATAAAAAGCAGCGAAAAAGTAAAAGTGTATTAGGTGTATATTAGAGATATATGTAAGAGTCAATAGGGATTACCTTTTGTTTTTTAACAAATGGGAAAGCCTTAGAGCGACATGTAGAGGGAATTCCATTTTAGATTATAGTACACATAGCTAAAGCAATGAAGGGCTAAATCATACCCAGTGTTAGTCATGATCACTTTTTACATAATATATAATTTAATTTGTAATTTGGTACGGTACAGTATATTTTATCTTGTTAGCTTTATGCAAAATTTAGACAATAATTAAACTTAGGAGTATATTTTAACTGTCAAGATTAAGACTATGACTTAAAAAATAGTATTTTGTATACAATATTTACACGCTGCTAGTAAGACCCGAGCTCTACGACCGCGGGACTTCTCAACCAACTTGTAACAACGGAAACATTGCCTACTATGGCGTGACAGTGGCTACAGCCATCGGCTTACTATTAGTAAATGGTACGAGTAATTGCATTGCATCATTATCATCATAATTTCTTAGCCTATTCGTAATAACTGTAATCATACACAATCATTTCAGTTTTCGGTTGGTGTTCATGAATAATTATGAATGCTTGAGTTTTTTTCAACAGTGGTCGTTCGAAAATGCTGGTAGTCTGTAGGAAATGCTGGTAGTCATAAGAGTTTATAAGCACGTATTTTCATATATACAAAGTTCCAATAAAAATATATTCTTGTATATTAGATTAATTTACAGCAAACAAACCATTAACTTGTTTATTAGAGATATCTTGCTCTACCTATAATTGAAAGGCCCGGTCTCCAAGTCAACACGGCTTTTATTTAAATGTAGGTTTATATACAAATTGTTATAACATTTTATATAACTTGCCGTTTTAGTATCTTAGTATGGGCATGGACTAATTATGTAGGGGTTAAATTTAAGCCACTTCCCAGTGTCCGAATAAGTTGAAAGTTGAAATATATCTTTATTTTGAGAACAATGCAATTATATACGTTAATTTTGTTGTAAATTTAAAATGGCCACCTCAAAAACTTGCTTTTAAAAACGTTTGTAAATAATTTATGTTAATATATTGTCAAAAGTAACTGGACCATTGAGATTACATGAAGCTATTGTATCTAAGCTCAATGATCCATCAAAACAATACGTTGAGGCAATCGTTTCATAATTGTATTATTATTTATAGATCTTATGTATAATTGATCACGTTGCAGTGGCTGAATCGTAACATCAGTGTGTACTCGTAATTTCCAAGTTTGAAAAAAAAATCTATTGAGTAGGCACATTAATTAATGTTATGACATATATTCATAGATTTAGTTTTTTTTTATAATTAGGGTAATTTTTACTATATATAGTCTCTCTACAAACTAAAGTCCTTTAGGGTTAAGGATTTATGGATGGAAATTTTGTTCTACGTTTTCCTCAGATTGTAAAGTTAAACACTACAGTCCACAATGATATTGCGACTCCAGTAACCGTTATATTATCGTTTGTTTCGATTTAATGTATTATTATAAGGTAACTGATAAATATGCATCTCTTATTTATTGTTCTCACTCAATTTGGGAGTCAATCGTTTGTATGAGTCATAGGTGCGTCAATTTTATTCATCGCCAACAATTCACTGGGTTTGCCTCAAATAGGAATCAGTCATCGAATTTTTTTGGATGTAAACTTTGACACATAATGAATTGAATAATTGTAAAAAATATATATAATAACGTTTACATTTGATATCGTATTTTAAAACTAAAGGTTCTTATGTTCCTACCTCTTCTATATTAAGATTAAACTTGAACATATGATCAGAAAGATTAGCTAATCCTTCACGTTTGTAAAGCCTTGTATACGGTGTCGGGTGTCGCAGTGAGTCACAGTAAGACGATCCCGGGCTGCAAGGTGACTATACAATACAATATCCAGTGCAATACGTAGATACTGGCTGAAATTGACGTCTTTTCTACCATAAATATTTCAAGTATAAGTATTCTCAAGTATATTATTGCGGGCGGGCGGACGGTGCACTTGCATATCACTAATTAATACCTACTTGGCGGAAGAAGCTACACATTTTACACCTCTCTGTTGTTTAATAGTATCTATTGTTTTCACAAACTGAATCGTTCAAATTAGCAGTGGTTTACGAGTATAACGCTAATCATTTATGGTAATAATAATGACATTGAAAATTTAGGAAAATTAATTTGGCCTGATTTATATATTTTTAACAGCTTTTCTTAGGTGAAACCATCACATAAGTAAAACCACAAAATTTATTTCCGATTCTCTTAATATTAGAAACTCTTATTTTTAGAAACATGCAATTTATTTAAGGGTAATGTTTAACAATATTCTGCACAAGTATATAACTTAGATGTAACAGTGCTCAGTTGTAAATCGTGCGTGGCTATCTTCCGCCTATGTAAACATTGCAGGATTGTGTAGCCGCGTGTAATGCGATGTACCAATTCGACAAAACATACTTTTAGGGAATTTCCTATCATATAATTTGCAATAGTCTGTATGTTGTTTGTGTGTAACATTCAATGTATAATAGCATTTCTTGTTTAACACTTACTTTATCTTCCAAAATACATAATTTTTAATTTTAATATATTATTTGACTACGATTAAATCATCTAATATTTTAGAAAATCCATAATAGGTTCTTCTCATCGTTATCGTAATGAGTGACATCAATGTACGAAATAAACAATACCTAATCAACGTACTAGAAATGCGGTAGTCGTATGGTATTTACATAAACGGCGCTCCCACGCCAAGCAAGGTGAACCGGCTATTCTTAAATTGTCGCTGTATACGAACACAGACCACGAGCTTGTGTAATAATCGATTTATCCTCATAAATCACTCATACTCCACTACAATCTAGTATATCCGAGCTATAATTTACGCGGATTGTCCTGTTTGTGTAGTGACGGCCTTATATTTGATCAAGAGTACAATATCTACGTAAAAGGTAGCCATTTCATTTGATACGCAGACTAACGCGATGTTGACTTGCTGTCATAAACATGGAGTTACATGTCTTCTTTAAATATGTATTTATGATAAAATTTTCAATTTATATTTGTAAAAAAAATTTAATCATGATCATTATTACTTCATTTAATCATGATCATTATTACTTACAAATCTTCGTCTCATTTGGTGCTACCTTCTACATATTCAAATTTAATATAACTTAACTATGTTTAATTACACCAAAAACCTAAGAATCTAACTTGCGGTCATCATCATGCAACGGAACCCATATTCCTAAGAAAAACAGCAAACGATCGTGTAGACAGCTGAATCTTATCAAATCATGTTTAAAATCAAGGACACGCAACAAACCGTTATTGCACTTTTACAACTTTACACAAAACAGATATTTCAGAAAACAAATATCAATCTAATTTTACGGCGCAATAAATTTCAATATCACTATCGTAAACATCCACTTAGCACTTATGTCATTACATATTCCGCGTCGAATATTTTTATTTGAAAAACGTTTCGCGAGGTGGCGCGCGTCGGATGCTGGGTATCGTACTAAACTACTAAGCTATTGTATGCAGGTGGATTGTACTCTACGTCCGTTTGCCTTATTATGGGCATTTTCCACTCACACAGTGGAGCAATCTGAATGGCAAGTCGATGCTATACTGGGGCTGCACCGTCGAGCGTCTTTCGGCAATCTGCGCAAATCGCATGTCAAGGTAGTCAAATTAGCATGTCAAATCAATGTGCAAGAATTACTTCTTTAAATATTACTATGTTTGCTTGTACTAGGCCACTAGGACTCTCCGATCGGTTACGAAGTCACATTGGCTAAGTGTGAGAAGGAAATTTTCAGGCGAAGAATCTTGTGAATAAATACTGTTTTCGAAAGAATTCCAAGCTTAAAGAATAGTTCCATCAGCATACTGTTTGCAATTCATCACTTTATCTGCCGTTTTTTCATATTCATAATTCCTCGTACATTAAAAATAATCAATTACGAGTAGAAGAGAAATGGATCCGCAAGTATCTAAAATAAGTTATTTGAGTAAACATTATTAGGCGAAATTAATAGCAAGACGGTGAAAGTGTGTGAACAGATTTTGAGGGCATACCGACCCTGTCCATTTAGCAGAATTAAAGCATGTTCTCACTGCAATCAAAGTTTCGGAGAAGGCATTTAAAAAAAAACTTGGAAGAAACTAAATTGTTATGCAATGCCATGCTATTTTTTTCGTCTTCAACGGGAAAAAAAAAATAGTAAGTTAATACTCGTCTAAAAACAAAAATATAATTGTGAAAAAAATTAAAACGGGTCTTGTTATTAGCTGTGTATTTCATATGGATAAATACATAATTACTTGTATTTCTATAAACTTTATTAGAAGAAAATACATTGAAAACATTTCGTAGGAGCTTGCATATACATATGCCAACTTAATAATATGAAATTACTAAAACTTTTCTAATAAAGGTCATATTAGTAGCCTTATTTAACAGTCGTTTTCCATTCATATTAATAGAGGCTGAGTAATATTAAGATTTGTAGCCCAGGAAACCTTTAATTTTGATGCAAAGCTGTAGGAGCTTAAACGGAATGTATCAAAAAAAAAAATTATGTAATACATTAATTTTTAAAACTATCTGAGTAAATAATAAGTTCTTATTTTTAAACTATGGATTATACTGATATACAAACGCAAATTAATATTTATTCATAAAAAAAGTATGCAGACTTGAACTATACGAAATATGTAGTAAGTAGCTTATTGTAAAGCTTACGTAGATTACTAAAATATTTAAATATATACATTACAAATTCTTTATTATTAATTTACTGAGAAATATATCTAGACGACAAAAGTTTTACTGAAATTATAGAAAATACGTTCAAATTTAAGTCTTTGATGCAATTACATACGGTAGCTAAAGCTTCCTCGTAGGACACGGGCTGAAGAGGCGGCGACGCCGGCGGGGAATCCCGTGATAGCGCTGCGATCGGCATCTCAGATCATTACGGGCACACTAAAAAGATAGAAAAATATATTTATTCTTATTATATTATAAAGAGGAAAACTTTGTTAGTTTGAATTGAATGGGCACGGAAACTACTAGACCGAATGAAAAATTTAATTTCACCAGTAGAATCCTAGACTTCTTGTAATGGACATAGACTAAAAAAATGTATTAGCTCGTGTGAATCCGGGGTGGGCTGCTATTGAAAATATTATTTATACGTCTGTGTACAAGAACGAGTATAAAAGTATGTCATGAATATTATAAATAAATTTGTGACGACTCAGGGTGATGATGAATTGGCCCAAATGATCTCAAATTCATAACTTACAGTCAGTATTTTGTTAGCTCTTAGGTTTTTAACTCTTCGTACTGAATTGAAATCCAAACATTGTAATACAAGAGTTCAAACTCTTAAAGCAATCCGTTAATTACATAACGAATGGTATAAGAACACACACATTGCATCAAATTGTAATAGAAAAAACCTGTAATGAAATGAGAGCCTGAGATTTAAATTGTATGAATTGAAATGGACCACCCAGGCGCTAACGTAACTTTCGTTCGAGTTTACTCGAAAGTTATGTGATGGTGGCTTCATGGGTAACCTGACTTAATTTTGAATTTTTTGTTCATCTCAGAGCTCTGCTCCCATATAAAACATATTCTATCGCTTCATCAGGTTTACGAGTACTCTACTTGAACACCGAATAATCATCAAAATCACAGATTCAAAGCATGATTAAAAAACACATTATTCTTCCAATTATGTTAATATCGTGGATCGATGAAACCTCCAATTATTTTCATCTATCTAAGTCTAAATTTTCACATTTGTAAATATCTTGAAAATACGCTTATAAGTATGTATGTAACCTTAAGCAATATTTAAGTACGAATGAAAAATTGTCGCCTTATTTTTATCTTTGGTGGTGGAAACGTATCTAACACGTTGTCTTATGTAGACGACCTTGCATGGCGTCGAAGTGTCGACTGTATAAATAGATATTACCATAAACGACGATACCGTGACTAACCTGTGTTGACACCACGTTAACAGTTAACAAGGATCTGCTCCGATATCCGATTATTTTCACAAAAATATCTCATATCTTTACTTAATAGATAATAAGAGTAAAGGTTTGTATGTTCTCATATCTACTTAATATTATAAAGAGTAAAGATTTATATATTTTTAATGAATAAACTCAGAATGCTAAACCAATTTTATTTATTATTCATCAATAGAAACCTACTTAATCCAAAAGTAATAAAGGTTATTTTGCACTCCAAAAACACGGGAACAGTAGCAACGCAGGTGAATCAAAAAAGATAATTATCCATCTTGAACCGACCGGGATTGAATTCGGGATCTTCTGATTAAAGAACAAACATGTCAACCATTACACCACGGAGGTCGACAGCAATATAAAATTTTAGGCATCCAATTAGCATATCTAGGAAAACGGACTATGTGTTTTTTTTTGCAAAATTGGCCAAAGGTGACGTAGCAACGGTACATTTACTGATTGATGGATAAACATTTAAATCGTAATCTGTTGGTACAATTCCAATGAGGACTATGTCAATAATCCGTTATAAAGACCAAAAAGCATGGTTTAAATTTACATATACACTAATATTTTCAACAAGAAATTTATATAAAGTAACTTTGTTGACGTTAATCTTGGAAACCACTAGTCGGATGTAAAATATTTGTAAGTTTGTGAGTTGTAACTTACAAACTTAATTATTTTACACCATTTGATATATCATGATTTAATTTCGAAACTACAATTTTTTGAATGAGAGATGCATTTTACCTTGCGTTGCCCAATATTATATAAACAAGACCATGACCATTATATACAAAAAATACAGCAATAAGGTAATCTTACCAATGCTTCATTTTTATGGAGACTATTTCACTTGAGACCTTCAAATCTGAAATTGATAGCCGCACGAGTGGGCACACAATATTTTATTTCTCGTGATATGCAGACAGATAGAGTTGATGAATGAAGAATCGAGTTACTAATCACTCACTTTTTGTCTCACTCACTTTAAATACATTTTTGTTAATTAAAAAACATATTATTCGTTATGGTCTGTTAAATAAATAAATATATAAGGACAATTGCGCAAATTGAGTTAGCCCGAAACTAAGTTCGAGACATTATGGATAATATCGACTGTATTATGGGATACTAATTCAACGATTCTAAATTTTAAAATGAATACATATGTACATAGATAAATATTCAAGGCCCAGGCCAATCGGATAAAGAACATTTTTCCTCCATGACCTGACGGGGTCTGAACCCAGTACCTCTTGGTTGAGAGACAAGGACTTTACCACTGCTCCAACGAGACAGTCACATGAAGCGAACCGAACCGAGGCATTAATTAAACTGTTCGTATGTAGGAAATATTAAAACATTGTTTAAATACTTGATTTATTGTAAACAACCTACAACGTGTTGCTTCTAAGAACATAATTATAAAGTCAAATCAGAATGTCCTCCCACCGTAGTTAGAATTAATGAACAATTTTAATAACTTTGTAATACACCCAGTTTACTTTAATGACATCTGTCGAAGTCATTGCTCGTGTAGAATAATCGTTTAGCTTGGCGCAATAGCTTAAACAGTAACCGTTTTACTGATTTATGAAAAAGGACGGCAAATTAATAAGTTGGTCTGATACTGATAGTAAATAATCATCACAGTCGCCTACGGATAATTAAACACTAAGGACGTGAAAATTCTCTCACATTCATTTCAAAACTCACATTCATTTCAAAATCTCAGAAATTAAAGAAAGGTTCTAAGGGTTTTAATTTTTACATGGGTGTTCTTTTTAGGACATACGTAAGTGCTTGCTAAGACGGGATTATGTAAAATTCACACGGGATAGGAAATTATAGGAAAAAGCTAGCTTAAACATTTCTCATACACAAATAAAATTTATTCTGACCCTATGTAGTTAAAAATACACTTAAATATCTACGCCAGCCTTCCTGCCTTACAAGACCTCGACGCAGTGACTCAGCCGACCTCTGCCCGAGTAAGGAAACTTGCCGAATGCTACACTTTCTTCTTCTGAACGTGGTGTGTTTAGCTTTATCAAAAACTTGATTTATAAATAAACATACAGCCATTTTTAAAAGCTATTCTCCTTAACTTAATGGTCCTTAGATATTGTAATTGAAAACAATGTCAGAAACCTAAATTTCAGCTTATTTATACTGAAAATAAGGATAATTTGACAATTCAAAAGCACTATCATCTAATCCTCTTGAATAAAAATATTTTGACTTGATTTACAAATCTAAATTACTTGTAAACTAAACCAAACTATTGGGTAGTTAATAAAATTGACATAAACTCCTGCAATTTACGAAAGTATAGATCTAATTGACATTAAGTAATTCATTTGAGTTTGAATATACTTAACCTTACTTGAATTATACAATTAAAAGTTAATTGAAACATTTAAAATAAACTTGTCAGAAATACACATTAGGTGTAATACTTACATATCAGAAAAAAATAGATCACGGCGTCGATATCTTTATCACGATATCATTACCACAGACAAATCTGTTTAATGAAACATAAAAAATAATCACATAAAGAAACTCCACGACTATAGCTTAAATAATTAATGACACTATAGCTCAAACAAAAGCTATTACAAATTTAGCGGTCTTTCGTAACAAGAATTCAGGTGTTGCCATTCAGAAAGGTCCGTTCAGGCATGTCCCTGTTACCACAGATAATATAATACTATATTAGCTACAACTGGTTCCCACAAATTCATGCGTAGGAGTGCATGTTCGATAACTTGCGAAACTAAACATCCTCACACAGTTAATTTAATTGCACGATTCAAAGAACTAATTAAGCGTGAAGGCTGTAGTTAATTTGGAAGCAATAAATATGGATGCTCAGACGAATCAGTGTCAGCTATTTTTGGAATTCTAAGGTAACAAAGTTACACGAGCTAAAGAGTAGAAGCATCTTTTTTAGTCATTCATCAACAATTTAGCCGTAGGAAGTTTACTGTAAGACATAATCTTTTACCTTTATCTTCCAAAACAACCTGATCGTCAATATTTGATAATCTATATTGTGATAAATAGGAAAGTGTGTTTGTTTGTCCGTCTTTTACGAGGATTAGTGTGACGTTTTAGTTTTTTGTCTCTTTCTATCTCTCCTGAATTTGACTGCAGCGAAGCCGCGGGCAAAAGCTAGTTAATTGTAATTTAAATATCAATGTAATAAATAATTTAAAAAAAGCTATTTTATTTATAGAAAAAAAAAATACTTAAATAAAAAGTAGCAATAACATACAAAGGGTAACAAGGTTGAAGGATCAAGTATCATCAAACATTACCATTGTAAAAAGTTTCTTACTAAGGTATGCTGTGTAGCGCAGTTTATAAATCTTAAAACTCACTATCTTCATTATCAATTGAGTAAGCAACTACTTACTTATCTGAGTTATCCCGGTTGCATCCACAGCAGTGATGCTTCAGAACCCGGTTCAGTTCGCTTCCTAAACTAGGAGATTTGGTGAGGGTACTGGTTTTTGCACAGAAAAACTACCGTATGACCTTTACAACCCCAAGAGTAAACTAGAACCAATCTTAGGATAGGTTTATAGAAATGCTAGATGGCGTCCGGGACGCAAAGCTTAACGTGCCTTCTGAATCAGGTAAAAATAAATAATTAGGTGATTCAAGCCTGAAATATCCTAACCAGACTTGAAATAACTTTTTTCACAAAGCTACCTCCAGTCGGATTCGAACCCACAAACTCCAGATCACAAGGCACACGCCTTAACCACTGGACCACGGGGGCAATCAAGGTAGCAACTATTGAATCATTTCATTTCATTTTGAAATGTTGTAGGCGTATATCGATGGCTATTTCGAAGCTTGTCAATATCAATAAAAAATAATTGACTTCCAACTTCTTTAAAAGTAACATAATGATTGGTAAGCGCGATCGATTTTCGAAATCTTGCCAAACACGTCGATATCAGATTCGAATCGATGAATAATTTATGAGGTTTGGACTACACAATAGAGTTTTCTGAATTAATATTTATGAATCCCATACACAAATCGACATTTGGGAGCCTCTGCAAAATACATATTCTCAAGAAACCGTGTGCAAAAACAAAAACGTGCAACGATTACATTGCTTTAGGTCATATATATGTATTTCTTATATTATTCGATTTTATTTTAGAGTTTTATTTAAATATTTTATTACCTACTTCATATTATATCAGATAGGTATGTAATTGTGTGTAGATCATGCCATTCAAAATTCTTTTAACACATAATAAACTCATATGTTATGGATAGTATATCTATACATAAATATTCAAGGTTTTCTGAAACTCAATGCACTTCCAAGCCATAAGTGAAAAAGATTTTTAGAGTGTGCAGATTAAAGTCATGAACGAAAACAAATTTCCAGAGTAGGCAACACATGTGCAGCAACATGACAAATCCGTGGTGACCGTGGTTCCTAAAACTGAAACTAAATTATTCGTTATATCTTATATTATCTTATCCGTAGCTAAACAAATGTCTAGATTTTAAGAGGTATACTCGTTGGGTGGTGAAGGGTCTACGGCTGACATTTGGTCCCTTACCTTGGTTACATAAGGCTCGTGACTGGCTCATCCGCCTGTCATTATCCTGTCATCTACTGTGAACATTCCTAAACATTGCTTCACCATCCATCAAAATACAAGTGCTTGATTTGTTCGTCCACATTATCATTAGTGTCCGAACATGTTGAATTTATTGAGATAAATTTTTATATGTTCGAATGTTCATTGAATACATTTTAAAACATGCATAGTATTAATAGCACTACACCAAGTACGTAAATGCAAAGGTAAGGTTTTATTTATTTTACTCTTTGTCTTATTAATCTGTAAAAATTTATTAACATTCTTGATAAAATGAAATCAAACTGTAATCAGCTTGGGAATTTAAAAATAAGTAATGAGTTGCATAAAATATTTATAATACCCCTGTGAATTTGTGGAAATTGAATAGTGAGTGGTCTATATAATCCCCTATGGCACTCAGGTAGGGGATTTTGGTGGAATGAAAGTCTTTGCCCCACTGTAACTAAGCCTATAACTATATATACCCACCATAAATATACTTCTCCGTAAATCTATACTGATATCCATATCAAGGTGTAAGGTAACTGATTCACCAAGATATGGAAACATATCCTTAAAGTTTGGCAATATTAGTCAACCATGACTACCACAAATAACATGGATGTATATGGTAATGTTTATCATCAAAGATGTAAGTTACATAATTTAATCTCGTAAATGTTTCGACAAAGCATCGTGTTGACTCTATTAATTGCATAAGTTTCACCTTTGACCAGGTCAAAAAGATTTCTGTTCATCTTAGGTGGATTTTCTTTATCCTTGTCATGATAGAGATCATCGAATACTGTGCTTAATTCTTATCACACATGAAAAACTTCGGAGATCCGAATTATATGAACGCTAGTACAGTCTGTGAAGTCCATTTCAATATTTAGGACTGTAAAATTGAATTATTTGTTATGTAACTTAGCAAAAACACAAATGAGATAACAACAAAGCTGAAATAACTAATTTAATTATAATCTTTATCTTTTTAACGGACAGCTTATAAATCTTTAAAAATTATCACTTTCATGTTGTTTTGAGAACGAAATAAAAATGTAGACTGCTTTTCGTACCATGAATATTGTAAAAGGATAGATTGTCAAGGGACGGACAGGAATTAAAAATAGGGGATTCTTCTAAATGATAGGCTAGATACTTAATATTTTCGAATATTCTTTCCACTAATAAATTTACCTCTCTTCAAAGCTTTGCATTCGAGTCTGACAGCTCCTACATATATGCTAAGTACATGTTTATAAATAGGCCTCGTCTCTCTCTCTTGTCGTGTCTTTCTCCTTCTTCAATACTAAGTTAGTCAAGCATAAATCAAAAGTAGTCAAAACAACATATTTTATTTTGTATCCGGTAAGTCCTTGTGATTCATATGTGTATTGAGTTCATAAAAATAAATTATCAATTTTAAAAGAAAAATATTAAACATATAGATTTAATTATTAAATAAATGATTCAACCTCTGAAGTCAATCAATGTCTCGATATCACTTTAAACAAAGAGACGGATGGTTAACCTCACGTCTTTTATAACGCACTGTTTAAGTTAGATGGGGCCAATTAGTCTTGGCGATATCCATTCAAAATGTTTGGATTTAAAATACCAGTTGAGCAATGCTTTAAATTCACACAACAATGTCAATGACTTGAACATCTTTTGTGGTTAATAAATTCAAATTCTATTCATTTAATTTATTGGGTAATTTTAATAAAACATATAGTGAAAATTTAAAATAATATCTTCGTATCTAATCACTAGGTAAATACCTACCAACTAACATAAGATACGTTTTATTTAGATAAAAAAATTTAAATTGTTAAATCAGAATGACTTTTTCGACATCTCAAATAACCTGAATAAGAACTTCGCGCTCGTAAAAACTTATAACTACTTAATTAGGTAGTTATAAGTTTTTACGAGTTGATTACTAGTGAGCTCAGTACTATTCCCATTTTAGGAATAATTAATTACAATTATAACTATTTTAAAGAAGACGCTAGTAGAACTAATTTGCAAAAGCATCCTGTTTTTTACATAATATTTTCTCCTTAAGTGGGTGTAACCTTCAAATCTCATTATTATTCGTGATGCAGAGCAAATGTCAACCCTGTGGCCTTCGCGATTCCATGTAGCTACGTGTTCGCAGGTCACCGCCTCGACACTGAGTAGACGACATGGCCACGACGCGGGCACGTGACGGGAATCCGTCATAAATGACTTAGACGGTGTATGAAAACATTGTAAGGAAATATGCACACTAGTCATGTCATTTTGACTCGTGTGTGGTACGGCTACTCATCACTAGATGGCGGTGTTGTTAGATAACTAGAAAATGGCTCCGTCAGGAACTTGAGAACAAACTAGCATTAGTGCATAAACACACGCGATAAATAAAAAGTGTTACACAAATTAACTAGATCTATCCACAAGTATGAAAAAAGCTCTCTGCCAATATAAAATACAACATGGAGTTTAAAAATGGAGTGAAACGCTGAGGTGCTTGCTCTCCAATGTGTCGCATGCTTTTTTACAAACTGAAAGGGTTTAATCAAGTAAGTATATTACACGTGGTTTTTTTTATAATGGAGAGAGGCAAACATGCAGCCGGGTCACGTGATGTTAAACCAAAGTGACACTACGTATAATATATGGACTGTTTATAGATATCAGCAAAACAAGTCGTGAAATTGATATGGTAGAGATGCTATTACATTCAGTAGTACATTACATTTAATAGTAAAATTCCTCACCAAATGTCGTGTTGAAGCAAGTCGCGTATCTTTGGTGTGAATCTTTCACTGCCAGCCGGCGACCATGAGTTGTTCATTGACATTACCAGTTTGTTTATACAATATATAAATTTAAATTATTTGTTGAATAATTTATTTATAAAACGAAATCTCCATATAAAAGAAAATGAATAGCTATTTAGCAGTAAAATAACATGAAGACACTTTGGTAAATTTTTTTACAAAATTTTAATTCCCATTTCAACTATGAACACTTTCAATATGTAAATAGAATATGAATAGATTTCACGTATACAATTAATACATACACCGGCCATTTTATCTACACTAGATAACATTACGTATACCTCTAAATTTTGTATCTAAGAAACTACGTGTCCTACTTAAAAATTTATTCCTAGCTTAAAAAGCTTCACTTTAGCTTATAATTCTCTTGACAATAAGAGCAGCGCTGATGCAACTGCAAGATGGGTGTAAAAATATTCATACCCTTAAATCGGCTATAAATGTTACCAACTAAATTGAGCAGATTACTTCCACAGAGTACAACATAATATATTTATCATTCAGACAGAAAACAATGAAATAAAAAATAATGATAGATAAATCACAGTTTCGGTTGAGTAGAAGCGTAGCGAAAACAAAGACAAGGCCTTCTGCGGTCGCCTGGTCGAAGGTCCTGGAATCCTATACATTGATACAAGTAAGGTTTATGTAATAGAAATCATACCTAAGTTATGGCGTTTTGCACAATATTATACTGAAAGGATTTTATTGCTACTCATTATTATGTCTATTTATGTTTTAAATTTTGTTACGTATATAAAATAAACTGTTTTAACACATAAATTTATGTAGAATTATATATATTTTTTTAAATTATGGACATCTTAAAAAAACGTAGATTCGACTGACTGATCTAACAAAAATGAATGTTTACCTAACGGCTGAATAAATAAGATCAATGAAATATGAACTACCAGAATCCTAAAAAAATATATTTCGTGACCAAGAAAATTATTGCAAACAACATTTAGGAGTGGGCTCAACAAAAATCCTAATAATATCATGGGCTTGTAAAATTCCTGCGGCTTGCAGAACAACATCCATTAAATATGTTTGTCTGTGGTGATTACTTGGATGTCTTCGTTATGCTAACTAGTCCGTTAACTTAAGACAACTGGATATTATTATGAATATAGTCTTATGTGTAGTAAAAGTGCCTAATGTTTACAAAATTAAAGCTACAACAGCCTTATTTATATTTACTGTATTTGTGATGAGAGAATTTTGAGACAATTTATATATTATAGATAATCAACTTTTACAGTTAGTTCCACGTAAAATTATTGCTTGCTAATAAAGATTCCAATATGTTTCACACAGAATAATTCCCTGCTTGATTATATAGGTACATACTTGTTAAGAGGCCTAAACTAAGGAGGGGTGCCTAAATACTAAGGCTTTTCCTCGTTGCTTGTTTTCTTTAAACATACCTAACTAATGAAATTATCATTTGGTGCCTCTACTCTCCTCAATAATAAAAATCTTCATCATAGCATGACATTTAAAAATGGAAATATAACAGCCATTAAACAATAAACCTGCCAAACTTAATAAAATATACTCCCGTTCTAAAAGCTACAGTTTAATGACAAATTAAAGAAAACGTAGATGAGTAACTTGTACGCTCTTTTTAGACTAAGAATAATAATTATTAGTCTAAGGTTGGAATATTATTAAAATTTTATGTTTGCTGCAGCAAGAACACAGATATACACAAGCCAGTTTTACACCATTTTTGTTATACCATAAAAAAGCAAACAAGCATCGCCTCTCCAGATGTTAAGTAGTCACTACATCATTTAAATACCTGAGATGATATAAGCCCGTTGCCTTATATTGAAAAATCTTTCCACAACTTTTTCTATAGAATTATCCATGCTGCAATCTCTCCAACAGATCTAGGAAACCTAATCAACAATCTTTTCGTACATGCGAGGAAAGACCTTTACATCGCAATGTAATTTGTTAATTCCATACTTTTTACATTTTACAATTTAGTGCCCTTTAAGTAGCAATCCGTGTTCTTAAGCAACGTAACAAATGGTAACAACACTAACCTTGCGGGGCCGAACGAGGAATGCGCTCCAGTATCTGCCCATTGCCCATAAAAAGTACTGAGAAAAGTATATCGATGGATTTCGACACAGCAATAATTTTGACTGAAATAACTTTGGTATGCTAAACTGTATCGTTATTACGTTGCCGAGAGGGTATGATTGCTGACATACATAATTCCACATAAGACAGTTGCGGGCTAAAGTTACTTGCTTCTATAATTTAAATACAAGTAATTACATGGTAATATTTTAGGTAATTCGGAAACTATGCATATACTTCCGTTACTAACTGATTGACTGGCAGCCGAAAATAGTGAATATGGGTAATTCTATGGCACTAAGTTCCATATTTTTTATATATATATCCCGTTGCTAAGTTTTATTGATCTTCCTAGCTTCTTGTCAGTTTCACTAATCAGTGCCCCACAAAAAACATTATATTCAAAACCCAAATACCGCTACTGTGAAATGATGGAATCCAAAAATCTGTACTCTATCAGTCAACTAAAATCAGCAAGTAAGTCATGCAACTAACTACTCACAAACGATGAGTCAAGATCGTATCGAACACAAAGCAAGAAGCCAACGAACTCTTAATAACGTTATGTAGCACCCACGACATAATATATAATGTATATTTAAATAAATAAATATAATGACTCTTTACAGCCTTCAAAGCATAAATTGAAAAAAGATCTCTATACTCAGTTCGTTCTGAAAGATGATTTACTTATGTGACAATAATTAAATAACCATTTAGTTAGGTTAGTTACCTCCACTAAAAAATATAACCTATATTACTCAAAGCAATAATAATGATCACTCTTTGTGAAAAAACAAAAGAACAGTATTGTCCGTTAATACTTTAGCATATCATTGTGAATAAATCGCAATAGATAGAGTCAACAATATCTAAGTGGTTGACCAATTGTATATATGTAGTTTAAGTTAGATGAGTGCAGGAAACTGTATGCATATCACTAGATTCAGGCACGGGTCAATATTAAATTAAATTATGTATTCTATATACATTTCAGTAATTGTTATCCTGACTATAAAATATAGTCCTGTCTCCAAAAAGTTGCTATTCATCTAGCCCACAAAAATGTATGTTGAACCTTAGACTCTTAAAAATACTGTTTATAACCAGTTCTAGCCCAGTTTCTTCAGAATCCTCGTCTATTACAACAGATGTCATATGCTGGGTTCCTTCGATGACATATATACTTTTAACTTAACCCAGAATGCCTTTAGGTATATGTATAAATATTAAACTATAGTTCCTGAACCTCGATTACTATATAATTGAGGTTTCCTCAATTATTTATTAATCAAATTATGTTTCAAACAGTAAACGTATCTACTATTTAACATGGCTGAATTTTAAGAGCTTAGGTAATAGGATTAGAAAAAATCCACGTTTTAATTAGCTGCAACAGCCGTTAATAACATACAGCAAGCCGCTTCGTTTTACCACAGGTTTTACTGTCAATTTTTCTACGAAACGATCGCTTATCTCATGCTTATCACGCACGGACGTAGATGACTCAAGTTTGTCGACCATTGACAATTTCATCGAATACTTATAGAGTTTTCCTGTTACGTAACTGTAGTAAAACATAAGTAACAAACTCCCGGTGAAGAAGTGGAATTAGTACCACTCGTATCAAGTTTTATTACTTATCCTGATTTTTAGGGTTCCGTACCCGAAGGGTAAAACGGGAACCCTATTACTAAGGCTCCGCTGTCTGTCTGTCACCAGACTGTATCTCATGATCCATGATAGCTAGAGAGTTACTTATTAGCTGTCATGCTCCGGGTTTTTTATAGGCCGGCAACGCTTTTGTGACCCCGCGGGTGTTGCAGTTGTCTATGGGCGGCGGTAATCACTTAACATCACGTGACACGCCTGTTCGTTTGCCTCCCTCTAACGTAAAAAAGAGGCATTCTACGAAAGTGACATTCTGCGAAAGACGCATTAAGGGAAAGAAACCTTTTACGTCTAGAGGTCATTTTGCCCCTGAGCTTGTTCGACATTTTCAACTTACTACTCCAATTAGGCCTCAAACAAAACGAACATCGAGATAAAACCTACCGTTTATGGCAGTCAAAAGTAGTAACCATAAAAATTTACATCAGATGTTAGCAAATGAATTCCCAGAACTAACATAATTAACTGGATTCTGGTCGTTTGATATAGTTTTTTTTTTTGCGTTTCTGTGTGCAAGTCCACGTGACGTCTAAAAGCATGGCATTTAATTTCAACCTATGTTTTTTGCTAACATTGTTGATATCACATACGAAGTTTTTAGAGTCAAGCAAAAAATTAAATGTTCCTTTAATATAGGTATTCGAATGAAATTTAAATAAATTTGTGCAATTGTACATGTAACACGCATTTCAATAATTTAAAGGGGTTGTAGTAAAATAAGTTGCCACATGTCGTTATTAATATTTTCCTTTTAGTTTTTGGTATACAATTTGGAATATTATGTTTATAATTAATTTTGTCAATTTTAAACCATGTACATACATTCATCAAAAGTAATGACTTTTGATAAATGTACACGGTATCATATGTCATACAATTTTTCATTCGTATATCACTGAACTTGAGTCATTCAAGATCAATGCTCCAATCACAATAGAATTTTATTTAGTTCAAAATTTGTCAGTAGATCTCTTAAGATACTGGCACGAACTGAATTTATACTCATCAACAAATCGTTGGTTTCTCTCACAGTCAACTAAGTCAAGTCAAAATTCACCCATAACATTATGTTAAATTTAATATCTTTTGCCAAAAAAGATGTTAAACTCAATCAATGGGATTTTAGCCCTATATATTTATTTTATTTAATACTGCCTGTAGTTTCATAAACTCGCCAAATGTGAACAGCTAATGGACAAAGCATGCGTAGGCGCACTGACAAACACTGGCCGTCATTAAACCTCAATCTAATATAATAACGCCCCTACTCATGTTTTGTGTCCATTTTTTGCCAGCCAATGTACAGACAAATAATTACAATCATGAGACGACTGTAAAAATACCTAAATGATCGTGAGTAATAATGGTTTTAGATTTACCATACCAGTATAATAATTCAACAATAATGGCTTGTTTAGTAATATATCTATAATATTAGTATATACATATAATCTTAAACTTGTTTTTTACACTTTTTAAGAACAGATATGGTAATACATATGTTTTGTTTTGGGACATAGGCCTTTTTTGTTGTATCTCCCTGACTATACCACAGATTATATAATACTATACTAGACTATACTTACATCATGCACCTATAATTAATAGTTTATTTAGATCTATACATGCAAACACATGCCTTAATTTTCGCGTAATTAGTATTAGGATACATTACTCAATTGTTTCCTTTGTTGTTGCAATTATTTAAGAAACCTATTATGTAATTATTTTTTGAAGCGTGTGTCTTCAATTAACAAATACAAGAAAACTTCTGTGAATGTTATTTCCTATAGATTTTAGGTCGACGAATCCGGTTGCGTCAATTTATTACGTGATTAAGAACCTATTAATTTATTGAGTACTATAACTTGTATAAAAATTGATAAATATTTTTTTTATCCATTACTACATCTAGTTTATTACCTACAACGCTCGCATAAGTAGTTCTAGTATATTACCTGTACTTATTATTGACAAATCATTTATTTTTTGCAATAAATATAATAATTATAGAAGTCTTTTGCTAATTAAATTGAATAAACTTGATGGAGGGATAGAAGTAATTCTTATCTATGCACTCTCCACCAAAGCAGTTTGTAAAGGTCAATCAAGGGACTCATAAATTGAAAATCTTTCCAATTGGTGATGGGCGCAACCTCTTATTGTTCCTAAATCTAAAGGCGATCATCAGCTCAACGTGGCCTTTAGCTCTCGCTTGGCTCTATCTCCCCCGCAAAGTAGAAAGACGTGCCATTATTTATGTATGTTAGTATTTTTTTTCAAATCCCTTAGTCTTGTGAGTTTCTGTTCAAAGCAATCGCAATAGGCGTAAAACAAATAATAAACTAAGCAATGATCGCAAACACACCTGTATTATCAAACTGTTAGAGTGTCACAACCACTGGTATTTCGAAATTACTATTTTCAATATCCTCTAGCATTATTCACTGCACATTTAGATAGAAGTGATAAAAAGATGATGTATTTTTATAATTTACTAGCTTGTGCCGGCGACATCGTCCACGCGTAAACTACTATTGTCAAAATCTCAGGTTTTAAGGGGCGTATCGAGATGAGACCTATTTTTATATTTAAGTTAGACCTTTTAGGGCACAACTCTGAACACCTTATCAAATTCCATTTTGTAGATTTTACGTGATGTGAAAAAAATTAAAATTATTGTTTTCTATCTGCTCTTCTATCGGTCCTATAAAGACCCCTTACATTGTTTTTTTTCTTTGTACAGACAAATCTTCCGTGTAAACACAAATATCAGTTCTTGTATAATTATTTAATTATATATCATTAAATTATTTGTACCTATACTGTGTCTAACTACCACGTAGTATGGTAAAAAAATGTAGCCTGTTTTGTGGTTATTTATCATGAATTATAGTGTACTAGCTTAGGGCAGCGACGTCGATCGCGCGTAACTATCATTGTCAATATCTTGGGTTTTGAAAAGCGTGTCAAAACGAAACCAACGCTATATTTTAATTTAGACCTTCTACAATACAACTGTGAAAACCGAATTAAAATCCATTCAGTAGTTCTTGCGTAATGCGCGTACAAGCATACAGACGAAAATTCTAAAATAAGATACGTTTCCGCTTCTATAAGTCCTAAAAAAACCTCCATCACACATGTTTCCCCTTTAATATCAAAGCTCGGTTACCAGTTACATTATAATGTATAGATAGGTAATAATAGGATGTTAACTTTTATCTATCTCCCTAAGCTCCCTACCTATATAAGATTGGATTAGCTTGTTAACGAAGAGATAAAAGAGAAAGAAGAAGTTAAATTAATAAAGCTATAAATTATATTGTCATTTATGTGGATTACTAAAGGCCGCCCGCGACTTCGTCGGCGTGGAAACCCTATGAAATTCAATTAGGAATCAATCCCGCGGGAACCCCGGGATAAAAAGTAGCCTATATGTTATTCCGGGTCTTTAGCTAACTACATACCAAATTTCATCNNTTATAATATTAGTAGGATTAACTATTTTCTTATATTAAAAATTATTATGACCGATAATTTTCCTCATATTTTCTCTCAAGTACATTTCATATTAGATCTCATCAAAATATTCGCTAACACAAGAAGCAATTTATCTTTGCAGTAACAAATTGCGTCGAGTTGATACTTAACCTCCATATGGTTTGATTTCCTGTACATCATCGTACAGGTATATATGTATATGCTAGTTGCTTCAAGTCACGTGTGACTAAACATTCTTGCATAAGAGAATGGTAATACTTATTGATAACTAGCTGTGCTTCATGGCATCGCTTACTTCAGAATTTAGGGATGCTATAGGTATAGCCTTGTTCATTATTTTATATTCTATTCATATCGCAATGATATCGACTACTTCCGTGGTGCAGTAGTTGAAGCGTGTGCCTTGTGATTCGAAGGTCAGGGGTCCTTCAGATTTGGGAACTTTGTAAAAAAGTTTTAATTTTTTTATTACCATTTGAAACAGAGATATATACGCGTTATGCATTACGTGAAAACCACGTAAGTTTGTAGATAATAATGCAAGATTCATCAACTCATTCACTTAGGTAAGTAAAAAAAAATTTACGTCACCTATAAAAATAGATTTTTTCGAATACTTCGGACCGGAAAATCTATTCGAGATTTTGAGTCATTTTAACAAATATGTATATAACATCTTGAACAGGAAAATATACTAGATCTATGATTTTGAACATGAATAAATGTTTTTAAAATGATCCAACACACGAGGTGTGTTAATGCAACTACTTATATGAAAATGCTGAAATTCACTACACTTACGTCTAAGCAATAAACGACACAATAGCTATTGTGCCATAACTTATTTGCCGACTTCCTAAAATAGTAAAGGTCAATAAGTTATAAATAAAGTAAATAAATATATAAGGACAAATCACACCAATTGAAATAACCCCAAAGTAAATTAGAAACTAGTGTTTACATTATATAACGAAAAAATATACCGACAAACATTCAAGACCCAGGGTAAACCAGAAAAAGGTTATATTCCAATTTGACATGACCGGGGATCAAACCCGGATTTCCTGAGTAGCGAACAAGCATAGATTTATGTATATGTTAACCAATACGCTACATTTTGTCAAACTAATTTACTTACTACGTACCATCTGATTTATAATAAAGTTACACGTGATAGAATTTTACTCCAACCATTGAACATATCAGTTTAAGTACGAAGTACAAATAAAGAATCATCAGCCTGTGTAATGTACGACAGACATTTCGTCCGTTAGAAAAAGGCAAAATGTAAAACAGTTGAACTGCATATCGATGCAGTTGATGAAAAAAAAGCACCTTATGAAATCATTGATTTGTAAGTAAGTATTAATTATGGTAAGTACATATTTGTTCCAGTTACCGTCGACTAAACTAATTGTTATGTTAATGGGATACTCGCTATTCCGCTGTAACTGTAAGTATGTAGTTGCATACATACGCATCGTTTTGTTTTGGTCACTATACACAAGTCACTTCGAAGCGAAAACATTGGAATTAACATGTGAAGTACATAACAGTTATAGCTAATACATACGTAGCCACATAGACTTGAAATGAAAAGAAATGTGAGTTTTACTTCACTTCCATGCCATAATCTTAGTATTTCCTGTATATGTATAGTATTTCCTATAAAAAAATTAACTAGTTGTCTAACGTTTTTCTGATTAAATATCAGATTTGTATTTTTATGTGTATACCTAAATAGTATAAGTTTTGGACTTAAAAATTAAATTTTATGTATAGAGTACAGTGTATATATTAATTATTATGTAATAAGTTAATTTTTCATGTAGGAGGTATTTATGATAAATTTTAAACGTTGTTATGTTTTGGTATTTTCAACAAAACACATACTTACTTTTGCACACATTACACACGCAGGCGCCGAAATTACTTAGTAACTTAACCAATTATACAGGTATATTCTTATTCATATTTTGCATATCAACTACCTTTAAAGCAACCAAAATAAAACAGTATTTCATTTAAAAATAAATACATACCGATATAAATTTAAAATTCGTAATCGCCAAACCGGTGAAATTCAAGCACAACACAATTGTTAACAACCGTCACTGTAACACGACACTTAACAACATCAAACACGAGGACTGTGGCACTTTAGTTAATATTTTCGTACACTTTTCATTCAGAAAAGCGTGTAAAATGTATCGATGGTGTTAAAGGCGTTAAGGTCGATCGGGCGCGCGCGCCGTCGCCAGACATAACTATGACATAGCGCGGAAACAGCCTCGTGCGGTAGGGGGGAGGCAAGGACCAAAATGAAAAACATGCGTGGACGCAGCCTTATGTGGCGATATGCCACAAGTTTAATCATCATTGGCAATGGGTTTACATGCTGTTGATCAACACAATAACTCACTATGTTACTTTATTTAAATTTTTATTCCAATCATTGATTTTATTGATGCTTGTGTTTATCGTGAAATTTGCAAACTTGAAAGAAATTAGCAAAACTATAGAGTAAAAATAATCATTTATAATTGATGTAGAACGATCCGAATAGCAATATCTAATGCATATATTTTTTATAACTTATTTGAAGCATAATATTATTATGGTAGTTTTTTAATTAACATCATCATCTACCTGCCCTGCTCCCATTTTATTTGGGGTCGGCGCAGTATGTCTTATTCTTCCATACTCTTCTGTCACTCGTCAAAAGGTCATTCACATTCTTTCCCCTTATATCCTTCTTCACACAGTCTATCCATCTTTTCTTTGGTTTGTTTTTAAATTAACAGAAAATTCAAATAAGTGTTCCTTAGCACGAAATCAACAGTATTTTCGGATAATCAGGTGATTCAAACATGCAATATCTTAACCAGATTAGGTATAACTTTTTAACAAAGTTACCTCCCGTGGGATTCGATCACGGAGACAATCAATATAGTATAAGTATATACCAATATAAAGAAATCTAAATATTAACCACTAAATTATCTGATTAAAAGGTATGGAATGAAGCAATCTGGTTTTGCTGGATTCATAACAGGTTTGTGGCTTTTAACGTTATTTGTCAATCGTTATATGAAGTCATCTTGATATATGTAATGTATCTTGCTCTCCGTTAAAACGTACTTGATTAAGTAAACAGTGAATCATCAATATGAATAGACTTGCTCGCAGGTTACCTCTGTGATTGTAATGACTAAGAATGCGACATTGTCTCATGATTATGGATCGTTCAATTATCTCCTGTGACAGATTTTATCTTAAATATTGTTTAAAATAATTTGTCGATAAAAAGTTATAAATAAAATTCCTTCCTTACTAAAATGCTATTACTTATTTGTACACTAATTTTACGTCTTATTTAAAAAATTTGAGCTTAGGATATTGCGATAATTGCGTTGTTGCTATAATTTTAAATTTCGCTGACAATTTAGTTTGTTTTCCTAAACCATTTGAACTTAAAATTTGGTTTTAATTTCAAATGATTTATGCTTAAAATTAGCACATATTTTATTCATCATCATTATTAAATTGAAGAGCTTGGAAGATAATTTTTAATCATTTTGATAATGTAATCAAACTTTAAGCATTATTTGCATGTCTAGTAACAACACAGTAAAAACGACAGTGTGGGCACAAACCAGAGCACCTTCAGCTTCGGTGGGTGAACCAGGCACATTTGTCAGCCCAGATGCAAGCCAATGAGACCTCAGAGTAACTACCGAATGTACAGAACACAAACAAGACTACACGAATATATTTTTTTAACTTAAATTATTTTTACCCTAACGAAGGGAATAGCCGCGCATTTTAAAAATCGCTAAATAAAATTGCAACTTCCGTAAAATAATTAGGTACCTTATTTGCACATAATTTACGATACATTTGGCTGTGCCAATTGACAATATTTTACTTTTTTCAACTATAAATTTTTTGATGTTATATGAAGCTAGGAACAAAAATACCCGTAACCAAAGTTACCCGTATTTTTTTATTTTTCAAAATATGCAAGTTTTCATATCAAATTTTAATTTTTAATTCTGGCTCATTCTAAAAGTATGTAAGCGACTTGTGCCGTCACGAAAACGGTCTTATATGATAAGAAACAGTGCCTGGTTTTGGAAAAAAAAATGAAACACTGACATCTGCACCTTGTTGTTACGTTGATAATTTTAATTTCTTTTTATATTCTTTTACGGCTCTGGACCTGGTCTTTACTAGCCAAAAGACATAAGTGTGGACCGTAATCGTGACGTCACAATGTATTTTTCAGTTTTTATTTTTTTTTTCTTCAAAATAAATCGACAAAAATTTATATTATATATTTTTTTTATTCGGGGAACGATAACTGAGAAATGGTATTTTTTATTTTATGGGTTCTGTAAAATTAAACGTTGTCAATTGCAATTTGCTCTTACCTTAGAGGTGCGGATCTGCAGGTACAAGGTAACTTTGATACATTATTAATACAACGAAAAAATATAGAGTGCTTACAACTGCTTCTTATTTGGTTAGATTATTGTAAAATTCTCCCATTAGTAATAGCAGTTAGCAAGAGAGAATATTCACAAACCAAAATGCACAATCCAAAATTACATAAAATACCTTTACATTTTACAGTTTTTTCTTCGTATTTTGCACCTTTATAGCTTTTTATTTTTGTGTGCTTGATCTACTATGAACTAAAGTGTATGACTCCACGATTTAGTGTAGGCGACTCGCATAATATTACAAGCATCACACTCGCCAAACTGCCACCCGACTCGCTTTCCGCTGATTTTGTAGATAAATTACCAGCAATATAACTAAAATTATGAAGAGAAAAGATTTGTTTTTTGTTTGTAACGAATAAACTCAAAAAATAATAGACCGGTTTAGGAGAAATTCTGCACAGACTTTTCTGGAGTAACATAAGTATGTATCCTACTTTTTCTAGACGACAACAAAAAGTAATTTTTTATAGGTATGAAAAATCGTGTGGGAATGCTAGCTATAAATTCGGGGAAAACCTATCTTATACAGTTTGTTAACGTATTTATCGAGAATCCTTCTTATTATAATAAAGTCGTATCTATAAACGCCATCTACATTAATTTAAATTGTTATGTTTATCCTTGATCTCATCACTGGTTGAAGTATGTAATTATATTCTTAATGAGATGTTAAACCCCCTAAAACGCAACTAATGACGTAATTAAAAACATTCTTTTAAGTTGTTGTTTACAACAAAAAATAAATTTAGTTAATTTAAATAAATAGGTAAGTAGTAAATTTTTATGGAAGATTCATAGAACAAAATACTAGAACCTTAAAAAAAACAAATGAGTAGGATAAATTTAATTTTCTCTTTTGTAGAAAAAGGGAAGTAAAAAATAATCAATTTCATGACTCTGTCTACCACGTAAAAGAAAAAGACGTGATGCTGAATCTGTATCTGCTTCTCTTATACTAATATTAAATCTTATTATACAGTATACATACTGTTTGCTATTTTATACAAAACCTCTGTGAATAAATGTTCTGCCATGAAAATATACATACATATTTTGCATTATCTAAATAGCAATTAGCTATAAACTATGCCAATAATAATGGTCTGCTTGTATATGCAATGTTGAGAGTCGAGATACGGCTACTGACTATTAAGTTAATAAATTCGCTATCGGAATACGTTGCTGTCTACTAAGATAGTAATAACCTAACTGTCTATGATGATTGTAGTTCTATTAATAGTTCAATAGGTTGTCGATAGATGGCACTGTATAAATTGTATAATATTAAAACTCGCTAGAGAGTGTTTTCACTTTTAATAAGGTCGGGTGGAAATTTTGTTAGGTCAGTTCAATCCAGCAGTTCAGTCCAGCAGTGCAGTTAGTGGAAAAGTACAAGTGAAGTGTATTATTTAGACCTTCATTAACACTAACAACTGCATGAAACTAATTTTCCCGAGGGAATTTTGGGAAATAATTCGTTTTACGTCAGTCCAAAGTTACTTGAAATTAAATCAATAAAAACAAACTCTGAAGTCGACCCTACAATAGTACTCCAACCAACTGATATTTAAAAGCAGTTAATTTGATTAGTTTTTCAAATAAAATTAAATGGTGTGCTAAATTGTTTAATTCATAAATGTATCATTCCGTTGGTAAAAAAACATACGTTAATTTACTTATCCTACGGGCAATGGTAACCCACCTTATGGAAAGCTAAAACAAAGAAAATAATAAATTTTGCTGTATTAGTCTATGAAAGCCATGACCATAGAGTTGTTATATTGAGAAACCGCGTCACTTTCATCAGCTGATCAAACACCTAGTACAATGCAGTAATAAATAACGTAACTAACAACGTACTTTAACGTGTGTATACAGTAACGCCTCGGGCACTTGTCTAAAATACTCCACGTGTAACTCGAGATTAGACAATAATTTTATTTTGTAGTTCCTTTCGACATTTATATTCAGCGATGGCAGTTCAGTTTTAAAGGCAGGCAATGCTTCTGTAACCCCCGGGTTGCAGGTGTCTATAAGCGACGGTGATCACTTAACATCACGTGACCCACCTGCTCGTTAGCCTCCCTCTTTCATAAAAAAACAAAGTTCAAATATCCAAGTAGTTTGTAGCTTGAATGTAATTAAGATGATGATAATAGGTTTACGTACTTTCAATTCCTAGTTTGTTTATTCTGAGTAATTGTCACTAATTCTTAGCGCTTACTTACAAAATTTTCTTCTTAGTTTTTTTAAGGACTCAAAACCTTTTGGCAATATTTTAGTATTACAAGTCCAGCAGATTGATATGTAAGTCAGTTATTCAATTAGACATTTAACAGTTTTACAAACATTGAACTATACACACATACACATAGCAACTCCTATCTCTCTGTTACGCACTGTTCGTAGAGTTACAAAACTAGGTATTTGCCTAGAGGCTGATTGTATCGGCCTATCGGAGGCGGTAATGACTCGCAAGTTACATACATTTTTACGGGCCAGAACGGATTAATTATAAGCTGTTGAGTTTCGTTAATCACTTGTTTTAATGATTCAAACAAAATGTTCCGAGTAATATAGATTTTTTGGTTTTACGTCAGGCATTTTTACAACATCCTTGCATGAACATTTTACGTATTGTCTCTCCCAGTGATTATTAAAATATTTAAAAAATAATCCTTGACATTTAGAATATTTGCGTGAGATAAAATTTACAGAACAAATATGTATGTAGGGACAAATCTATAGAAAACTAAAAAAATATTAAAATTTCAAACGAGGATTTTTAACTAGTAGCACGTAACTACCATATTTTGCCATCAAAACCTCTTTTCCCAAATAACTATATACTATAAATGGTAAACCAGTATAATCTACATAATTATTACGATTCGTATTCGTAATATTCTGTGTAGGTTGTTATGCAAAAAATACACCCACATTCCGCGAAATCACGTGCCAATAACATAATTGGAAGAGGTATTAGCCACGCTGTGGTCACAAGCAGCTATTTAAAAAATATATCACAATTCAATAACATATGTCAACTTTTATTTTTAAGCGTTGGTGAACCGATTTATTCAATTCAAACGCGCATGCGATCATGCAGCATGCTGCGTTGATATTTCCCATCAGGTGGGCTACATGCCTGTTTGCCTACTTAGTCGCAAAAAGAACACCAAAAAATTATTTTATGTCAACTTTACAAACTTAAAGTTATAGTCACCAGCACCACCATGTACTTAACTTCTATCGACAACAAATTAACCTGTGCAAATGTATCGAAACTTCAATACTTACCACAGCATAGAGACCCGTGCCGTGCAGGTGCGACATGTAGTTGACTGTACATTATTATCCTGTGTTTAATCATTAATCTACTTAATACGTATTACAGGCAATTGAATAAAATGAATAGAATACTAGTTTAGAATTGCGTGGGATTAGATTCTAGTCCCAGGTAGATATTATGGTCGATTTATATGCTTTAATAAATGTTGAATAATCTAGATGCTTTTAGAGGTAACATGATTAATTATATCGAGTCGATAACGATATCCTATCGATTGCGGCTAAATATTTCATTAAAGATTTATTATGTAGCACTCCAATTGCGACTTTTATAGGAAATATCTATTTAATAAAACAATCAAGGACTCAAATACAGAATTTTTTAATAGACTATAACCGACTATCTATTCCATCATAAGTCCGCTATTCAGCTAAGCGTGGCATTCGAGTTTTACGACTCCCGGCTCGTAAGTATAGGATTTTAAAAGATCCGTATTAACATTTGCATTTGTCGCTAATTAAAAATATAGAATTAGAAAATTTTAAATCGAATTATTTCTGAGTAAAAAAAGATGCTTTTAACTATCACATGAAAAAGGAAACTAAACTAAAGGAAACTATGAATAATATTCACATTATAATTATTAAGGCAACATTCGTTTATTTTGTCTCATATAGGTATTATCTTATCGGTAATAAAATTTTAAGATCATTTAGTTAATTATTCAATTTTCTTCATAATATTGTATTTTTTAACTATACACAACACATAGCTATCCCGTTAACTCTGTATAATATATACATATATAAACCAAATATAGTCCAGAGATCAACCACCCACACGATCTTATAAATCAGAATTATAACAATATGGCTTACCAACTATTGTCACAAAATGTAAACTAGCAAGTAGATACACCTACTGGGCTATTATTAAGTCATTCACGAACCTTCTTAGGTCTTTAGAAGGCTGGTTTTCGCAGCGCGGCAGCTGTCAAAATTGAGGTCAACAGTTTCCAAAAACGGATTGCCATCAAAAATATTGAGCATACGTATACATTAAAGGTCTCTTTTGAGCCCCAAAGTAAGTTCAAGACTTATGTCATGGGATACTAACTCAACGATACTATATTTTGTAATAAATACATCCGTATTATATTAGTAAATTTGTAAATATACATCCGTAACCAGGCCAATCAGAAAAAAGTCACTATCCATCATGACCTGAGCGGGGATCGAACCAGGGACCTCCTGAATAACGATCAGGTATGTTCACCGTTCCACCACGGAGGTCATCATAATAATTCAATAATAATATCTTCTCTTTTTTGTGAAGGAAGCGAAGAAAGTATGTCAGGATGTAGAAGAAGAAGAATATAGTAAGTAGAAGAATGTAGTCTCTGCTTACCCCTATGTGACTATATTACAACCATTTTTTTTGTATTGCTCTCAAAACTGTGTACTTACAGTGTATTTTTTTCTGATTACATCGTACATTTAAATTACTTCTCTTTTTCTGCTCAACCGAAGATGGGTGAGCAGAATAGATGTGCGCAAATTGGAAAATAATCGATAATAAATCATTTTTAAATCATATAGCTATCTGGTTTTTTTCGGCCTTTGAGCTTGACAGCCAGTAGGTGTGCTCTATTGTGCCTCATTCAAGTACCTCCTTTAAGATATTAGGAATAAAGTTATGAATACAATAAATTAAACTACGTTTAAAAAAACCGACTTCAAATGTGCGTATTGTACACAAAAACTAAAAAGAATAAAAAAATAATA
>JADGIL010022266.1:1823-12198 GCA_020352625.1 Cactoblastis cactorum | reverse complement strand
TTTTTGAAGTCGGTTAAAAAGCATATTTTATTTATTGACCACCATCAAACTAAAACACTCACGAGGTCTATATTTTTAGAATAAGCCAGGTATTAATTAGTCGATATTGATACGCCTTCTAGAAGTTTTATTATGATAAATGTTGACCTTGAAAATTTAATAATGGGTAATAAAATTAACATAATTATATAGGTATAGTGCTCAAGTTAAAAACGTTAATTACATAACATGACAAGACAAGTGTTCTTACAAGCGGCGTGCGACGTGACACGATGGCGGCCGTCAATCGGAGAGATCTATTCTGAATTGTCTTTCATTTCATAAAAATCATGAATATTACTAATTTTTTATATTACCTCAGAGATTTTTCAAAATGGTATGAGCTTGCTGCATGCTTTTTTAACCTGCAGCATGAATGTGCCGGATCGTCGATTAGGCTTGCAGTGCCCACAAGGGAGCGTTATCGCCCACTTTGGGAAAGGCTGCACTAAAGGATCTTTATGACGCAACGGATAGTGCTGTATCAATGATAAGGTGTAACTCAATGGTAAGATGTTAGGTATTTAGTCTATTTCACTATTTCAAAACAAATATATGTCTATAGCAACTTCGGATAATGTAGCTTTTTAATAGTGAAATAATTTATGAAATCGGATCAGTAGCTTTAGAGATTACCCACCATAAACATACAATCTCAGAAAATCACGATCTCACAAACGCTTACCTGTTTATAATATTAGTATAGATAGACATATCCAACTGAACAACAATAAAAATATACTTACAATTTGACAGCATGATCGCGTATGTACGTTAAAAATCACGCATGATGTGAAGTGACGTGAGAAGCAAGGTGAGATTCAGAATAAGCAGCAAAACGACAATTAGATGCGACGCACAATTCGTGTAGGAGGTGTTTATAATGAGCTCCCACACTGTCAAGTTTACGGTCGATGTTCTATACACTCGGTAGCAGACGCCTAATGAGTTTTATTTTTTCCAGATCGGAAAAGGATGACCCATCAGTATACGTGCTCCCCAATAATACAGTTTCACGTCTTTATCACTTACGGGGTAGACAAAGGCAAAAGTCGAGAGATTCGATGGCCACGCTTAGCAAAATTGGGGGCTTATTGGTGGAATGAAGATTCAGATTTATTGACAGTTTGCTAACCCATCGCCTGTGAGAATTCCTGTTTCAAGCCCTTTCCCTTGATTGACTTTTACAATCTGCGCAGGAAGAGTAGCAAATGGAACATTCTACGTTTTTCTTTGCCAATATTGTGTAATTACTAGATGCACCAATAATCTAACTATGGTACGCAGTTTTCAACATGTTAAGATACCCTGTAATTATTGCCATATTCCGTATTTATTTAACCTACACAGCTCTGGTAAGTCTACTTTTCTCTTCATTTTTAAGCTTCTCTAAACTTAACAAAATAGGCATCTACATAATAGAGATTAAAATTGCGAAAAAATACTAATCTTTATAAAATAAGATATTATATACTTGTCTTTGAATACAATCGTCATGTCATGTTACAATCGCATTGTGCCATCGGCAGTCAGAACATTAGTGTCGAGTGGACGTAAAGACGCACAGGAACGCGGTAGATTATGGCCATCACGTTCATAAAGTATCTACCTGGTACGCAATAAACGCTCGGGAAGGAAATGCCTGTTCAATAAATGAACTGCAAATATGGAATACAAAAAATATTTCCAGTATAAAATGAAGATAATATAGATATACCCATTGTAATTATGGAATATAGATTGGCAAATATCATAGATTATAAGTAAAACAAATAATTTTTTTCTACAAGTTTTATTAAAATCACGGGAATAATTATTTTTAATATAAAAATAATGTAATAGTTGTAAAACCGGAATGTATGATAGCTAATGCCATCTATAAATTTAGTACAGAAGCTTATTATAGAAGACATTAACTTATATGTAGTCTAACTATTCCACAATAGATGGCAGTTATAATACATTAATTTATCATAATAGATGTAGATATAAATTTTATCAATAGTTAAACAAATAGACTACAGGTGGCACTACTATGACTTATTTATTTTTTTCGGATAATAATTTACTTTTTTTATATACTAACACAACTATGGCTGCATTTATAAAATAAGTTGAAACGCAAACTATACAAAAATCGTGTAAAACAAAGGCAAGAAGATATGCCAAATAAATGCTAGAGGCAACAGACATAGCCCCCAAGAAGAGTTGTAGTCGCACAACGAATTTGTGATCAAATGTCGCTGAAATAAAAAGCAGAACATTTCGTTAGTGTTACATATGTAAATTGGTTTTGTTTTTAAGTCAGGTAGCTTTATTAAGATTAGAAGTTTAGAAATAACCCACATGTCGATACATGCTTACATATTCAATCTTTCATACTAATAGAGATTTTATTTAGAGAAAAGATTTGAATTTTTGTTTTTGAAACGATAATACTAAAAATCTACTATAGATACTATTTTGATAAAATTTGGCAGAGATATAGAAAATATCTTATTCGTAATCACTTTTGACTAACTTAAAAGTATTTTATTATGAAAAAATACTCTTCTGATTTTATCTACTCGTGCTTACATCCACTTAAGTATATAGGTGCGTGCTAAGTTCAGGCAACTAATTGTTTAATTATAATTTAGTTTAGATGGTTGTACAAAGTATTAATAACTTTTCATCTATTTTGATTTCGTTGTAAGTATAGGTAACTAGTAATACACTATTATTTAGTGGTGTATACCGGAATACCGAGAATTTCCGAATCAATTTATCAAACCAAATATTTTGATGGATTTATAAACTGTCAGTTAACAACCCAGATCAAACAAAACGGCTGCGGCTTACTTCAATATCGAACTAAAATAACAGAAACACCGCTAGTTAATAAATCGGACATTTAACGGAACATTCAGGGAATCAATAGTGCTAAATGTTATTTTAAAGAATGAAATGAAAGTGCGAAGTATTGAACATTTTATATTTTTAATTATGTATAAAGTATTATGCTATTGAAGAATTTGTAATTTTTCACAACTGTACACGTCCGTAATATTTATATAAGTAAGTATAGTATAGCGATAATGTTAAGATTATTTTTTTCATAGTCATAAGTTCAATAATTGGCACCAAATGGATACAATTCACACCCACCTAGAAGCTAGGTAAGTAGGTGCTTATTTAAAAAATAAAACACTAAAAATTTATCCAAAACTTAAAGATAATGATAGTCTCTTGGATTACAGGAATCCTAGGAAGGTACATGAGTAGGGATGAAGAACATTAATGTAATGCTATCAAAGTACTTACGTTACGTACGTATAAGACTACAGAACTACGGACGTGAACGAGATTTGCAAATATTATCAACTACTTCACACTTCCCAAGAGAACAAATGTAATCCTATTACGATAACCGTTATACACAGCTCGTGAACTACCAAATAAGCTGAGAATAAGCAGCTTCTCTCTGTTTTGCAATATTTTTCTCGCGGTTAAGTCACGACTCGCCGCTTATTCGAAGCAAAACCACAAAAGCTATTTGACACAGAAACAGCATAAAGAAGCATGTAACAGCATTCTTTGAGACTATTTTTATATTTTACTAGCTGACCCGGCGACCTTCTAACTATTTATGTATTTTCAGTATTAATGTAACAACGTCAGAACACGTTAATGAAATGGCATGTATACTTTAAAATTTATCATAATAAATATACCACTTAGCGTGCTTATGGTTAGGAGAAAATGGGCAATTCTCCTGTTACACATGCCTCTCCAATAATGCATCACAAATTAGCGTTTCATTAACTCTGGGAAACTTCTAATTATCATCCGACATTTAAGCTAATCGTGACTCTTTATTTGAAATCGAATCGTATCATGAATATATTAAATTTATATTATGATCGCATAAATTGGCAAATGAAATTCAGTCTACATGGACCAGTTTTATTTCTGTCTTGTTGTACTTACCAAAAAATGCCATTATGCAATAAAATAAAATCCCGTAAATACAATTCGGTATTTCCAGAGATGACTCTTTTGGCAGTATTCCAAAACCCTTTGAATACCTGGAAAATTCAATAACTTTATGTTAAAACGTTTGAATTGTAATGCATTAATATGTACGAGTATAAATAATATGCATAAATTGGTATAGCAAAATTTTTCAGTGGAAATGTTTTTGTAAGTACCTATACACTCTATCGTTGGTGCAATATGAATAAAAGATGCCTTTACATCGATATTTCAAGGTTATTTTACTCGTAACTACTTATTTAAGTATCGTATACATATAAATAAGTAGTCATACAAAATTTAATGAGTAAGTATATACTCATAGACCATAAAGTACATAAGCATATTGTACTAAGTATTATACGCTATTGTAATCTAAATGTCTCATTCTCCGCTTCCATCCGCAACTATATTTATTGTGGTTTTCACTGTCAGTATACCTTACCTGAAAAGTAATTTATTTTACCTAAATATACAATGTGGTTTGTAAGAATATCTTAGAATATCGAGAATTGCTATATTATCTTCACCTACACCTTCATATCATTTTTAATTCTGATTTTGAAAACTATATTCCAATCAATGATTAAATTGTTGAAACAGACAAAACCGGCACATGGCGAGATAGAGTATTTTTTTGATAATCCTTACTTTTAAAATTATGTTTTTTTTTATTACCTACCTTTAATAAAAAAGGTGTTAAAAAGTATACCTATCACACTAAGTCAATTTACAAAAAGACATCCAAGACCGTTTTGTTTACCGCAATACACGAAGGCTGAGTTAACTCTATGACCTAAACTAACCAGAATCGAACCCAGGACCTCCTGCGTAGTGGATAGACAGACAGACATTTACGCCATGGAAGTGGACAAATCTAGATACCATGGTACAATTGGTAAATAAAAAAAAAAATAGTGATGAAAAATTACTCCGAAGTGAGCACCCTGGAGCAGCTAGCGTATTCAGCGAAGTCACACAAGGCTTTGTATCCTGGACGGACCTCAGCCGCCATTTCCACATACAAGGCATATGTTGACACCAGCACCCCGGCGATCGCCACAACTGTGATGCTTCGAGAAAGACCCTTCGTCTTCATTGTCGATACACCTTAGACCTAGAATAATCACAAATATTTATTACACAAATAAAATTGCACAGAAGGCTAGAATAATACTCAAATCCTAGCTACGCCCGTAGACTTCGACAAAAAGTATGTTCAAGGTACATAGATAGTGCTAACTATGACCATTACATACAATGATTCAATTACAAACATCCTCACGTCCAATCTTTGTATGTATAAGTAACATGTATTATATGAATTAAGAAAATTTTAAATTACTATCATTTACAATAGCTGTTATTCATACTTCATTGATTTTGTCTATTATATTTTTTTATTTACAAAACTGTAAAAGTTATTTTAAAACTTTCACCCTGAAGCTCTGACATATAGAAAATATTGGCGAGACTAAAACTTACAAAACTCAACAAAATATTTGTTACCACCTCATATCAATTTATGTTTTTATTCATTACTGTTCGTGGTTACCACATGACTTATTTATTGTAACAAAAACATAAAAGTGTTATTTTACGAGTCGCGACTGTATCAACGCATTCGTCGCTTAAATTATAGCAAGTCAAATGCCCTATTATTAAATTTATTTTTTATTTCAGATCAAATTCACACGCTCTATTGTAAATCTACAATGTTATTAGGGGAGGGGCGAAACCAACATCGATAAACTAAAAGAAATGTACAATAAGTTCCCTTGTTAAGTAGATTCCGTTATATTGTGGAGTGCTCTTTATCTGTTAACAATGACAAACAATGCAGTAGTAAAATTATATCTTATATGTATTGCTTGCAAAATCATATTTTTTTTACTAACTTACGATTAGATCATGTTTAAAATCATCCTTAGATATGATGTCAATTATTATTTGGAATACTTTGAATTTAGGACTCGAACCCACTGAAACCACATGGTGTCAATGGCCTACTGCTTTTGCCGAGACCGTGTGCTTTTCGCGCTCCACAGCCCAGACGACCGTCACATCGGCGGCCACGGCACAGCCGCTCCCATACATAACCCTCTACGGTAAATGGGCCTGAGCGGCCCACAGGATAGTTTATATTCTCCCACAACCAGTACATATATTTGTTATAAGCTACACAGAAAAAGTTCTTCATGACTTAAGTATACATATATCCCACTAGCAAAGCAGCCAAAAGGATAGCAAGTCGCGAACACTTAAAAAATTGCGCTTTACGCTATTATATTAATAAAGAATCATAGGGTAAACATGGCAATCGTGCCCCACCATTAGAAGAATTAAAATAACAAACGGTATTATTTAAATCAACTTTATTAAACAAATTAGTCTTAACCTCTGACTCAATGTGCGTAACAAAAACTAAAAAAAACTTCTTAAACGTAATTAAGTTTCTTTAAAGTCTAGGATGGAGCACATTTCACGGACATATTAGGCATATGTGCCCCAGTATAGCATCTCATTCTCTTGCCTTTTTCCTTGTCCTTTCCCTTTATTTTTGCCACCGCACTTGTTGCATTTCTCCGAAAAGTTTAAGCAGTCTTCGTGAAACCAGCCAGAGCACTGCAAACACTGGATCCAGTCAGTTTTCTTCTTCGTATGGTAGTAAGACTTGAGACATTCTACACAAGTGTTGTCATTTTCATTGGAACATTCTTCATTAGATTTACTGAGTTGTAACTTCTTGTAGTAGTAGTCAGTCCTAGTTTATCTGCATAGTCATCTGCAGCCTTTTCCTTTCCAATTTTCCAAAACATAATAATTTTTAAATAGAAAAAATTAAAATAATGTTATAGAATAAATACATACACGGGGCACATTACCCGAAACAAATCAGGGCACATTAGCCAAATTGTCGGGGTAATGTGCCCCACTTGTCAATGACAGAAACTATTGCCAAAAACGGAACGTAATTGTAGGCATATTAAAGTTCAAAGAGGTTAGATTTAGAATAAAACTTTAAAAACGGAAAAATATTTGAAACAAATACTTGAAACTAATGTTCTATGAGATACGAAACCAATTCACACTATCGTACTTACGTTTTATTCACTTTTTCTCACTTAAAACAGATAAAAGCCGTCACTATGCTAATTTGACTCGTACAGGTCGCCACCATACTAGTGTGGCTGACCTGTTCGAGTCAAATTAGCACCAAATTCAAAATGCATCTGTGAGTTTTGCGAGTGGGGCGCGTTATCGATTGAGGCACGTTTGCCTGGTTTTACCCTATAAGTATGTTTTATATTATTTATCTCCTTACATTCTACCTATGTCAAAAAATTAAAAAAAATAATATAACCCATAACACAAAAACGAGAGGTACAATTAATTTAACGTAAGTTTATATGTGTCATTCGTAAGTAATTATGTAAGCTGTAACAGACCGGCATACAGAAGAAAAGTAACTAAGTATGTACTAAATTGAAATAAAAAAAGTTTGTTAATTGTTATAAAAAATGACATTGGATTGATTGACAATAAGATTGAAAGTTGAAACGCATGTTACTACTTACAAACCTTATATCACCATTAAATCACAAATTGATAAGCGCTTCAGCTGACTGATAAGATAACATATGACTTTGTAACAACACCAACTGCTTCACAGAGAACCCGTACTCGACTGACTTCATGTTAGATATGAATGGCATTAATAATTCATGAATTTAACCTATCTCTTATAATTAGTTTTAAATGTGCAAGTGTCGTAGAGCAATGAATGATTATGTATGGGATTTGTTGATACACGTAAGATTAATTGAAAGTTATCTACGCGTGTCATTCCTCTTTGTGTAGGCGTCCATAGACTTCGGCAACCACTTTCTATCAGGTAGGCGCATGCCTGCTTAGTTGTATAAAAATAAAAGTAATCTTTTGTAGTGTATTAAGATGATTTCTAAACAAAATCATTAATATTTATAATACCCAGGTAAAATCACGTAAAAATAGGTGTATTCTATTATACATACCTAGTCTCATACATAGTACATACAAAGTAATTCAAGCCTGCAATATCCTAATCAAACTAGAAGTACCTAATAACTTTTTCACAAAGTGGGATTCGAACCCATAACCTCCGGATGTTAATACAAACGCTTAACCACTTTTTTATTTAAGGGGGAGGCAAACGAGCAGGCGGGTCTCGTGATGTTAAGTGATCACCGCCGCCCATAGACAACTTCAACACCCGCGGGGTCACAGAAGCGTTGCCGACCTATAAAAAACCCCCGGCCTATAAAAAAAAGAAGTTGGGCCTCCGGCTCTTCCACACACCAGAAGAAGCATGGCGGCTGATAACGGTACTTCCCCGGATGAGCCGGCCCATTCATGCTACAGGCCTAAAAAAAGCATCCAGCAGGCTCATGCCACTGCACCACGGAAAAGGTACTTAATCTATGCGTGATTTTTATGTTGCCTAAAGTTGTTGTCTACAAGATAAGTCTAAGAACTATTTATATTATTTTCATTAAATCTAAGACTTAAAATTTAATAAAAATAATTAAGATGAATATATTAGAAATAATATATTAGATTTTTATATAGAACTAGCTTATGCCCGCGACATCGTCCGCGCGAACTACTATTTTCAATATATCTGGTTCTAAATGACGCATCAAAATGAATCCGATGCTACATTTTAAGTTAAACCTTCTACGATACAACTTTGAAAACCGCATCAAATTTCGACCAGTAGTTTTTGTGTGATGCGAGTACAAACATACAGATAGACAGACAGACAAACAAAAGTTCTAAAAACAATAGTTTTGGCTTCTGTAGGCCCTAAAAAGGTATATACTTCTTTCTTAATATCTCCAGACAGCACATTTACAATCTAGCGGCACACACAAAAAAATCAGTCAACCAATCAACCAACTTGTCAAGCAACAGTCGCGTGCTTGAAGCACAGACAATATTCACTGATAACAAAATATACCAACATAAGAAAATAAATTAAAATATATTACTGGCAACATTCTTAATTCTTCTTTGTTCTTGTGCAATCTTAAAAAAATATAATAGATAAATAATATTAGTATTGATTCCGCTTGAATTAAATATATTTTCGTGAATCATTGCATATATTTTATTTACCATTCAAGCTTAAATTTTATGAACCTGGCAGAGACATAGTTATTTGCAAGAAAGAGAAGAACTGAGCGCCACATTGCCGATGACGCCCGATAACACAGAATGTTCGTTTGCTTAGGTTGGCATTATTGCGTTAGTTCACCATCGCGACCGCAACGCAGCGTTGGCGTCGTGCAACACCTTTCATTGTATTGACTATTGACTGATTCTGAACACAGAGAATAATGTATAAAGTTAATTTTACGTTTTATTGTCTTAGTTCTTGTTAAATCATATAGTAATATGTGTTAGTTTAAGTGTAATCATGCCTCCGTTTACGTGAATGTGAAAAAAGCCAGCCAGTCAAGTGCTACGCGGCCATTTTACTTGCAATGCGGCAACGGTGTACGGTCCGCCATTGGAAACGGCCAGTGTCTTTTACTGAGTGTAAGATTTTTATTTTGTCGAATATCACGGCATAAATCCAACGGATAACCATGTGTGGTATAAGTGTAGTGCGGACTTTAGTGTAGTGAAACACGGTGGTCGGGTGATTCGAATAATGTGCGAACGATGGAAAACGAAGTGAAGCAGCGCAATCAAAGAAATAGGCGAAGGGAGCGGGCACAGCGCATGCAAGCACAGCGAGAGAGTAAAGTTAAGGATGGGGACAGCGGGGAGGACGAGTCTCCGGCGAGAGAAAAGCCGCCTCGTCCTCCAGCTAGGCGGAAGAAGTCGCGGGAGCCACTCGGAGAAGAGGACATCATCGATGGTTTCGCCATAATGGCATTTCGCACCTACGAAGATCTCGAGGTTAGTGCATCTAAATGAATTTATGTCCAAAAACAATAGCGAATTTCGACAAATTATAAATTTCCTGATGGACTTTCACAGTTCATACACTAAAGTACTTACCTACTTATTTGTTTACATTCACACATTGGTCAATATTATCCTAAAATGTAATTCTTACATAGTAATTGCCTACGAACATATCTTTGCATTACTAAAACTAATGGTTATAATATTTTGATCGCGATTGTATCACTTATTTATACAGCAAATAAGTTTTTTTTTTCAAATGTCTATAAAATGTGCAAGGTCATATATAATTGTAAATTTTTCGTTGGATTGCCCTAAAATCTGACCTATATACTCTTTGTTCTTAATTAAATAAATAAATATATAG
>JADGIL010022256.1:0-14098 GCA_020352625.1 Cactoblastis cactorum | reverse complement strand
CATTTTTATATATATAGAAGATTAGGAAAAAAAGTCGTAAGATAAGTCGTTAGAGGATAAATACGGAACCATCCGCTTTATCTCAATGCCAATTATAACTGAGGATGTTTACTGACGCCGGTTTTTTTGGGATCGTTAGTTACGCGTAACGCGTTGGCTGTCAGCCAAAACATTACAAGCGTATATCGAAAGAATTGTTTTCCTTAATGTAATGTCTACGCGGTTTTTCTGGAATAATTCTGTTATGATTCTCTAAGGTTAGTTTTTAGGATTCCGTATCCCAAGGATAAATCGTGTTACCTTTTAATTAAGACTACGCTGTTCGTCGTCGGAATGTCCCCAGGCATGTATCTTATGAACCGTGATAGCTTGACAGGTGAAATTTTAATAGATGGGTGCTGATGTATTTATGTTGCCGCTAAAACAATAAGTACTAAAATAAAAATTAAACAAGTGATAGTTCCCATAAGCAAATGTCAGGTTTTTGCCATTTATTATACGGAACCCTTACTCAACGAGTCCGACTAGAACTTGATCGAATATTAATCTTCGGATTAGAAACGATGGTAGTTACAAGATAATATTAAAATTTATTATTGTGTCTTACGGTGTAATTTTTTTTATGTTTTTGATTACGGATGTAATACGAAATTGGCAATTTTGTCGATCTACCTACACAAAAACTTCCAGATATAACATTACGGCTTTAGTCCTTACTAGCTTTGGCCCGCACCTTCGCTCGCGTGTAATTAGGTCTGCCACTTATGTATAACTATTGAAGATAAACAATCCTACGGTACATCATCTTTCTTTAACTCCAAATGGTTTAGGCAGCGTACGCCAAGTAATTTTTTTTTCGACTTTTGACATGTATCGTCATATTCCGACCAAGATTACATAAAATCGTTACAAATTGTAGCATATATGTTATACTGAAGTATAACCTATATTACTGTAAAGTTTCATCCAAATCCGTCCAATAGATTTTTCGTGAAAGAGTAACAAAAATACATCCACCCATCCATACATAAATCTTCATAAACTTTCGCATTTATAATATTAATAGGACTAGCTTTTGCCCGCGGCTTAGCTAGCGTCAAATAAAATTAAAAACTTATGTCACTCTCCAGAAAAATCATATTTTCGTAGCTCCGTTTTGACGTTAAAATCGGTTCAGATATAGTGACAGGTTGCTAGCTCATCGCTTATTTGAAGAATCGACTATTTTCAGTCATTTCCTGGAAGGATATTCCATGTTTTCTCTAGCTCCCAAACTGGCGTTGAGTTAGTATCCGATAACACAAGTATCGAACTTATTTTAGGACTCATTACTATTTTAAGTCAATATTTTCTTTTCTACGTTTTTACTCAAATCTTACGAGAACACGTGATTAAATAAACATCTAAACACGATTCTGTAAACGAAAATAGGTCACTTACTTAGCTTCTGTTAAAATTCTTCATATTGGTAATTCCTCGACTAATGCCCAAAATTTGTCAACAGGTTGTGGCAGTGCGGCTGTGTGTGTAGTGGCAGTGTTGTGTGTGTGTGTGCGCGGGCGCATAATGGCGCGAAGCTAGCGGGGCACGGCATGCACGTCGCGTAGCCATGCGCGCTTGCCACCAGCCATGGCGCAGTTCTCTCAAAGGACTCAGCCGATGCACAGGTTTGTATCTAGATTGTTCTATAAATTAATCTATATTCTTTTTTTTATTAAACTGTAACCTTGATAATTTGATACAGGCTGTGAGGCTAATACTAGCCTCAACATGTATAAACTTGTTATTCTAGACGCGATATGGTTCCCGAAATATAGGTAAGAAAATTAATAATATAGTAGATATCAACATGATCTCAACTCAACTTACGGCCAGCGTTTGACAGGAAAAAAATAAATCAATCCAACGAAAATGATTATAATAGAAATTGTCGGACGAACTGACAGCTTTTTCTAATCTAGCATAACGTTTGAAACAGAAAAGGGTGCCCAGCTCCTGTGACTAACAGTAGGAACTAAACAGAATTTAAAAGAACGAAAGTAAGAAAATATTTCGAGAGATATTTTTAAAGCACATATACATACATATATAATAAGTCTCTTTCACTGAGATGCCAATTAAAAATAAAACACTGAATCTAAATTTCTGAATACCCTGGATTTCATTAATCTTCTCAACTTTGTAATATATATTAAAAAAACCATCGACGTAATATAATAATTAAAAGCCATCATCGATAAATAACATAACACCAGTAAAAATTGTTGTACGAATGTAATGATTGACAACTTCTTAAATAAAAAAAAAAAAACAATCGAACCAAAGACAAAAGTGCGCGGCCGTGCATGAAACGTAACTTCGGAAAAAAAGTTCATTGCCTTTTCGGCGCGAAATAATTTGCATATTTAGCGCATAAATTTTGTGCATGTCTCATCGGGAACGTTTTCCTGTTCGTAAACAAATAATGAAGGTTTCGTAATTGTTCTAATTATGTAAAATGATGCCATGAGAACGTGATAGACATTTAAAATTAAATAACGGATTGTGTTTCCTTTTAAACCAACAAATTATACAGCTGACATTGATTTATCTTACGACTTTAAGTTCAATTTAATTATATACATACCTTAATATATATTATTCTATACTAATATTATGAAGAGGTAAAGTTTTTAACTTTGTTTGTTTATAAGGGCTAATCATCAGAAATTCTGGACCGATCGTGGAAATTATTTTACAATAGGAAACTACACTATTCAGGAGCGCTATAAGGCTATATTTTAACTATAGTAATACAGGTCATTATAGTAAGACCCAAAGCAAGTCAAGACTTTTTTTTTTTTTTTTTTCTTTTTAGTCCCAAGTCAAGACTTATGAGATATTTAATTTTACTCAACATCTTTTGTATTGTCTATGACTCAACAATACTTTATTTTAAAACAAACAAAATGTGTAGATAAACATCCAAGACCCAGGCTAAGTAATGGGATAACTTCAATTTACGATATAATAATATAATAAAATAAGTTCCAAAATACTAATAAAAGACTTTATTTTTCATATTTACCTAGTAGTGTTAAGTTCATAAGTAATAACCTAAACATTTTATGTTATTTTCATAAACTGTCACTGTTACCAGACTTTTTTCTCAACAAAATGATTGGTTATATTTTGATCTAGTTTAAAAAAAATGTAATATTAAACTAAATATAAAAATAAACTTAAAAATAATCCTGTTTATATATTAACTGATATTTTAAGTACATTTTGGGTTAACCAATACTGCTATCGAATTGGGAAATTCTCCCTTCTGATATCAATGGATCGTGATGGAATATTCCGTTATCGAAATGCGGAATATTTTCGTATAATTTCCCGTCAATTTTCGATTAAATTTAACTTGACTTCGCTTAATCTTGATGGGGAGCGACACTCGTTAGTCAAACGAAAAAAGGGAAGTAAAAATCTACATATGTTTACAAGTAATAAAATTTAAAAACCCCTAACAAAACACACATGTTAAACTTTTAACACCCTTCTTTTAGCGTTGGGGGTTAAACACATAGCTAAGAACACTCTCGATTAAGTCACCTTTCGAACAAAAAAAGAATTATCCAAATCGGTTCACCAGTTTGGATGATATGATGCCACAGACAGAATGACACACACACGTCAAACTTTTAACACCCCACTTTTTGCGTCGGGGGTAAGAATAGAAACGTTATTTTTATTGAATATTTTTTTTATTTAATCAAGTTCCTGCGTTTATAGGGTACCGTAACCAAAGGATAGACACTGGACTCAATAACTAACTCTTTGCTGTCCGTCAGCCTGTCCATCTGTCACCAGGCTGTATCTCAAGATCCATGATAGACAGACAGTTGAAATTTTCATAGACCTTGTTTCTATTGCCGCTTTAATAACAGATACTAAAATAAATATTTAAGAAAAACTCCCACGCAACAAACGTTTCTGTAGTATCCTCTTCATAAATAATACTCCTTTTTTAAATATCATAGAAATCGAGTATATGTCTAGATTTCTTGTTTGACGTGATCTGAAGTCTAGACGTGTTTTATCACGAAATATTATCGCTCATAACTTTTTTTTTATGTTAGAGGGGGGCAAACTAGCAGCCCTCTTTTTGCGTCGGGGGTTTAAAAAAAAAAAGGAATACTTCTGCATTATCTGAGTACTGTGTAATTGAGGTCAAACGCAAACAATTCTAATATAATATTCATAGGATAATTATTATTATTAAAAAATTTTTATATGTCAGGCGGAGGAAAACGATCAGGCGGGTCATATGATGTTAAGTGATCACCGTCGCCTATAGACAACTGCAACACCCGCGGGGTCACAGAAGCGTTGCCGGCCTATAAAAAACCACCGCCCTCTCCCACTCACCGGTCGGAGCATGGCGGCTGATAGCCGCCATTCAGGCGTCGGTCTTCTGTGGGAGTGTGGTACTTCCTCGGACGAGCCGGCCCATTCATGCTGCAGGCTCATACCACTAGATAAAAGACAGAGACTTAAAAATTCATCGGGAGCCCTTTTAAAACATATTGTTATAAATTAATAACAAGTCCATAATGGGTGGTGTGTTCGGCCGTGATTCCGCCAAGGTTGACTCGACTCTCTCCAATCCGGTGGTACCGCGTCAATTATAAAATGAACTTGACACGCTTCTCGGCCGTGCTCTTTGTGTAGCCCAACATTTTAATTTTGATTCAACGTTTTAAGCAATACTCTAGCACTTAAAATCTGTATGTTATTTTAGTTTTCTTTATATTTAGTTTAGATATTGTAATTGAAATGTACATATGTTAGGTTTAGTTGATGATGATGATTATATGTAAAAATATCTACTATTTCTAGATTTTATGTACTGCTGGCTGCTGGCCAGACAGCTGAAGATCCCGTTGCCTCCTACAGAACCCCAAAAATATCGCAAAATATTTAGCGCCTATAGAAGCCGAAACGATCATTTTTTAGAATTTTTGTTTTATCTGTATGTTTGTACGCGCAACACGCAAAAACTACTGAATGGATTTTAATGTGGTTTTCACAGTCTAACTTAAAATGTATCGTTTCTTCCATCTTGATACGCCGCTTAGAACCTGAGATATTGATAATAATGGTTACGTACGGACGGCGTCGCGGGCCATAAGCTAGTCTGGAATAAAAGATATTGAGACGGTGGCTTTCTCCGCTGAATGTAACATAACCGGTTCTAGCCGGTTCTTGGCGCCATCAGTGCTGCCAACTGCTGCGTTTTCGTTGTTATTGTTTTTAAGACATCTGCTGACTGCCGCGAATTTGCAATAGTCACTGTGGTCTATGGTCGCCGGTGCGTTATTTGATGATGCATGACTCGTCTAAACTTGAATAGGGTTGCCATATCGACGGTATTGCAAATGTATTGTTAAATAAAATCAGATCAGAAACATCGTTGTGGTGACAGGTTTTTGTCCGAAATAAGTGATTATCTTTCTGATCTTTCGCTTCACACTTCTTAACTACAGAATCTACTAAAAAACTTTACAAATTTTCCTTTTCAACAAAGTCCTCTTTTCTGGTGTCATTATGTATAATGAAATTGATTTCCTTAACTAATTTACTAATTTTGTCTCATTCTAGTCCTCAGCCCCCCGAATTCGCGAGCAAAGCTGCGGGCAAGCTAGTCAGTTCATAAATTGCAAACTACCTAAAATAAAATGATAACTCCAGAATTGGCTCGCCATTGGCGCCATCCATCTTGCTTGGCAGTCGTTTTTGAAATTCGATCCTGAATTCTTGACGGATGTCTTGCCGCGCAATCTAGCTTGACCTGGCGCGAACGCCATGTGACACAGTCTGTGTGGTCATTTTGGATGACGCGCTGGTCTTTGATAATTCTTGCTGTAGATTTTTTACAAGCAGAGCCAGGGTTTTGCTAGTTCATATTTATAAAATTAAGAAATCCCTCAAAGGCCGGTAACGCTTCTGAGACTCTCTGGGAGTTGCAGATGTCTATGGGTGGCGGTGATCACATAACATCACGTGACTCGCCTGCTCGTTTGCCTCCCTTCCAAAAAAAACTTCCCTAAAAAAAACTTCTAAATTGCGCTGTCAAAGTTTTTCTTGCACGTATAATCTCCGGTGTACAGTCAACAGCTTTTTTCATCTGTTCAAATTCATTGCAAACTAGGCGTTGTTACCGCAGCATAGAGAATAGTAAAGTAACTCTACATATCGGTTAGCCCAACTTCAAAATGCTATAATTTTAAAACGCGAAAAGTAAATAAAATTTATATAAATAATTAAAATAGACACAAATCCTTGAGGTAGATTAGCTCAGGAAATTCTAGACCAATGGGATACTCACTCATATTTTACATGCCTACCAAATATACTTGCCTTGTTTTAGAGGTGAGCGTTGAATGTTTTTAGACTGTTTATCGACGTGAACGGATAAACTACTGTTCAGCCAAAGCAAAACTGGTTGACGGCTTGAACGGCTCTCGCTCGTGAATGTCGCGACTAGGCCGCACGACGACGCGCTACGAAGCTGATCGTCTAGTCTACCCACTATCATTACGAACGCGACCGAACGCACAATAGATTCAGTTCACGCCGTAAATTTGTCGAATAGTAGACAGGTTTTTTAACAGTCTCGTTGCGTTGACAGTAAATTCGTCGACGACCCACCCCTACCTTGTTTAATGTGATCTGAGCTCCATGTACAAACGTAGTGTACCAGCCGCTTCTCTGCTCACTATTATTGTAAAAATCAATCAAGGAAATGGGCTTAGAGCAAGGGATTCTTCTCATAGACGATGGACTAGCGACCTATTAATATATCTGAATCACAAATCCACCAATAAAACATAATTTAACTAAGCATGGCCTTCGAGTCTCTCGACTCTGGCTCTGTCTATTTTGAGAGGGAAAAAGACGTGATACTGTGTTCTGTCTGAAATATACTTATCTCAAATACCTTTCTTTTTCTCCACTATCTTTCCTATTATAAATAAATGACGAGTATGGACACAATTAAAGATCACGAGAGACTGGTGTCTGAACTAAACAGAGCCCATATCTCAGAACACCAGCCCACTAGGTGTTGGGCATTAATTATTGCTTGACTAACGCAAAACAATAACGAGAAATAATATGATATATAAGAATTTGTAGTAATTGGTTTATAGATTGGTATATATTAACTATCTATATACACATCCAAGACCCGGGTGATGAAAAAAGTCATTCCTCATCCTGACAAGACCGGGTATCGCACCTGGGACCTCTTGATTTGTTGGCAACTTTACATCACATATATAACTAAGGAAGAATAATCATCACGAAAAAATCTTAACGCAAGAAAGTTGCCTACCTTTAATCCCAAGAAACCGGAACGCAGCCGCGGGGGAAAGCTAGTGTTAATATGCAATTATAATCTGTCGGCCAGACGGGCCAGTCACTAATTATTGGTGAGGGAACCGGTTTGAGGTTCTGGTATTTTTACCTGTCTCCACCTCCGCCATATCTCTTGTCTATGCTCGTAGTAATATTTCATTCTAAAGATATAATTATCAATAGATATAAGTATTTTTTTTAATTTTACCGGTGATTTCACATGCTGTTCCAGATATGAAAATTTATATTACTTATTTGGTATTTGATTTAAATTAAAACTAAAAAATATATTATTTAATTAATGTAAACTTAAAAATAAAACTAAACTTTTAAAAAACTATTTTTTAATTGATTTTTGTAAGTAACGAAGATTTTTCGTTTTGGTATTTTAATTTCTGGTTATTTTGTTACTTTCAATAACTGAAAGCACTTCATTGAAAGAATCGAAACTTGGGGCGCCAACTATCCTACAAATATTTTATAATTGCGAAAATTTGTGTGTGAGTTGCTTACACAAAAAAACTACTGGACGGATTTGTAACGAAACTTTACAGTAATATAGAAATCAGAATAACATATAGGCTACAGCTCAACTATCACAAGAGCGAAGCCGCGGGCAAAAGCTAGTGTAACATAAATTACATTTAAGTATATCGAAAATTCCCGTAAATATCAAAATAGACATTGATTGCTTGATAGGGTCATTCAGGCTTGACAACAAGCCGTATCCAGCCGATGACCCGGATTTGCTAATGAAGAATCGATACCGTCGTCGGCGGCAGCCGCAAATAGCTGTCTAGTGTCTGGATTTCAGATTTCAACACGGTATTTACAGCTTAGTATCTATAACTTAGTAAACCTGCACCTATTACTTATATTATGACTAGTAGCCAATCTGGTTATTTAGTATTTATCCTCTAACGACTCATCCTACGACTTATTTTCCTTATTCATCTTATATTTTACTCCTAACTCATACTCAGCTCGTTGAGTTAGGAAAAGATATGGGATTAAACAAGAATAAGAAGTTGGGAGGATAAGACGTCATATCTATACATACATATAATAAAATTGTAACTAAGCTATGTCTGTACATGGGAGATATTTAAGAAAAACATATATAGGAATTCTTTATAGGGCCTATAGAAGCCAAAAAGATTATTTTTCGAATTTTTGTTTGTCTATAGATTTGTACGCTCATCACACAAAAAATACCGAACGGATCTGGATGAAATTTGGCACAGCGATGGTCTATGACCTAGAATAAAAGATAGGCTACTTGGAAAATGTACGGTTCCCGAGGGATATAATTTTATGTATTGCAAATACTGTAAGACCTACGCGGACAAAGTCGCGGCCATCAGCTAGTTATGAAAACAGAGCGACCCAAATTTGTGTGTCTTCTACAAGCTTTATTGTGGGGAGTGTGCTCAGGAATTACACGAATTAATTCCACCTGTACCTTTTCATTGGACAACGCAACGGGCAGGGTTTCCATCCATATGTGGTAGATGTCCATTCTACCGTACCTACTGCCCGGTTCGCCTCTTCATTTTGCGAACCGCTATGGAACGGAATTCCGTCCTTGCGTCGTTATTCCCGGATTCATTCAATATAGGTATTTTCAAGACAAAAGTAAATAATAGGAATGTACGTACGTATTTACGCGACCAGTTTTTAATACCAGGTTTTTGTATGTATTTGAAAGTATTTCATTTACTGGTACTTAAATACTTATGACAATACTTAGAAACCTTTAGAAATGTATAGGTATAAATAGAAATTACGAAACCAAAATTTCGTTATTTTGCTCCTCGTCATACATCTACAAATTTTTTTTATCATTAATAGTACTAAATGTAACATAGGAATTATAAACGCAAATAACAGGCCAAACGAAATTCGAAAATTCCTAAAGTACGAAAATACTTGCAAGTATTAGACACCAGGTATTTGGCCCTGGTTACTTAACCACGTATCAGGTAGCCCTTGTACGTGATTTAATGTACGACCCATGACTACTGAATAGGCATTACTTAAGTTTGTGTGCTCCTTAGACTTCATGCCACCTTTACTGTTGCTTCCCATCAGGCAGGATTGAAGTCAAACGCACTCAAGATAAAAAAAAATTGCCTTTGAATATTGCCCGAGCTAGGAATTTTCTTCTTTTGTTAGACGATTATTTTTTAAAGGTAGGTCCCTCAAAGCAGACTATTATTTGAGTTGGGTTTCAAGATTTAATTACTTATTTCTCTAAGATATATTTAAACATAAAAGCTCCGACGACATAAAGTGAGAGTCAAAGTGGGTCGGCCGAAGTATTTACGGATGCGACACTAACATATATAGCTATCGATTTTGAATTAAAATAATCCAGCCTCGATTCCGAATGGACGCTTGGTCTGTATATTAATGTATTTTATCGAGACTAGAGATACATACATACATATGTAAATGCAGTTATATATAGGAAGTAATATTTAAATTCGAGTTACAATTCCAAGGCTGTTTAAAAAGAATAAACGGCCAAGTGCGAGTCGAACTCGCGCGCTTGTTTCCGTACTATAATTATAGCTTTAAATAAATTGAAAAAAATTACGTTTTTTTTATGGCAGATAGAGGCAAACGAGCAGGCGGGTCTCGTGATGTTAAGTAATCACCGCCGCCCATAGACACCTGCAACACCCGGGGGGTCAAGTTTGTTAATGGCTCATGGATGTTTTTTCGACTGATTCGAAACAGTTTATGTTAATACCAAAATTATTTCATAACTCAGAACAAAATCAATCAAGTATGATTGATTTTGTTCAAACCCTTTTTCGTTTGAATTTTTCATTGAATACTATAAACGCAATAAAATTTGACTGCTTTAAGAGCTAATATTACACGAAATATTGGTACAATTAAAAAACTGCTCCGTGGTGTAACGGTTAACACAATTGTCCGATGCTCACGAGGTCCCGGGTTCGATCCCCGGTCAGGTCACGATGGAAAGTGAACTTTTTCTTAGGGTTTGGATTTTGGATGTTTATCTATATATGTATTTATTATAAAATATAGTATCGTTGAGTTAGTATCCCATAATACAAGTCTCGAACTTAGTTTGGGGCTAACTCAATTTGTCTTTATATATTTATTTATATAGGTATGTACATTATTTATTTACAAAGATATCGTACACAATAATCAAAAAACAAATATGTATGGAGTGCTACCCTTTTAATGACTTTATTTTTCCAAATCATACAGCACAATTTTGTAGCGGTTCATTGAATACCTTCCACCCAAATGATTGTGACATATGGACATGACGAAACTATTAGGGTTCCGCTTTTGTCATTTGGCCACCGAACCCTAAAAATATAATCATAGAGTAACGAATGCTTGATAAATAATCCTAAGCATGATTAATGGCAATTTTCTTTGTTGTTAATATTCACAAAATTAATGTACTAAAAATGATGAATCATATGGCGTATTTTATTTATTTGACACCAATAGGCGAAATTTACCAAAAGATTGAAGCCGGTACGATTATTTAAGACTAGAAAATAAAAATATTTATTTTTTACAGATTCAGTATCACGTCCTTATCCCTATAGACGGGGAACACAGAGCCAAGAGTCGCGAGACTCGGAGGCCACGCTTAACAAAATGGCGGGCTTATTGATGGAATGCAGATTCAAAAATAGTGACAGATTGCCTATGAGAAGTCCTTTTTCAAGCCCTGTCATTGATTGACGTTTACAATCTGCGCGGGAAGATTCTACGTTTTTTTTTCGCTCCCAGACCAGCATTCTTCTAACAATTTAATAACAAATCTAATAACATATTAATATGTACATCCATACAAGAATCACACACCAAACATCTGTCATTTTCTTTGTGTCACAGACATTGTTTCCTGCGTCCGTAACGCAACATTGTTCGCGGAATGTGATATTGATAACAATAAAATACATAGTTGTATTACTTCAACGCCGATAAAACAAAATCGTACTCGCTATAAACCAGTATTTACAACTCGATAAAGAAAAAATGTATGGTGGAACACATATAGACAAGAATATGTGAACGTAAACACACGAGTCGGAGTCCAGCTGATCCTATCGCGATCGCTGCGGGGGCATAGAGAAATTCTACAACGAGCGAGGGCTAGCGAAATGGCGGCGTTGCCATCCCGGGCGCTGTTGCCGCTCAGTGCACTCTTTCGACGAGTAAATATTCGATTCGAAATTCGAACTTGTTTGGCATTGCGAATTGGATAAGTTGGCGTAAATGGGAGTAGGTATATACATGCTATGGGTAGATATACTGTAACGGTTTCGAGTATCGACCAATTAAAAACGAAACGGGTTTGGACCACTTTAAATTTCGATTTTGTATTAAATTGGTCGTTTGCAAAAAATGCGGTGGACGTGATTGCATTTAATGACGCTTTTATGGTGTGCACGACAGTTAAGTATGGCGTATCGGCCGCATGGTAAATGCTAAGTTCAAGCTTTTTATGTATATTTGATCCCATATTTTTTATTTAAAAGCGAAAGGTCACTGACTGACTGATTCACTCAACATGAAATCTTTGGAAGTACATGAAATCTTTGCTAGGGCTCTGAATGGCGATTTCTATTAGGACGTAGATGTTGCAAAAGTCAGTTGGGACCGGGAATTATGGGACGCGATCTAGCCACGGGTAAAACCTAGGATATTTTTATTATGTTTTACGTTGATTGTTTTGCTAATGGACCTATTTGTGCTCATTACGTGACCAGGCGTCTAGCATTCTAAAGCCTTGAGAGTGGAGACTTAAGAACGTAATGCGTAGGCAGCCAGCGCCGAGAATGCCGTCTAGTATGATGCAATCAAATTTAAAAGATACTCTTTGAGTCTGAAATAACACTCGTAGTCATATATTTGTTAAACTAGCTGTGCCAGCGACTTCGCGTGGATTTTAATAAAAAAGTTATTTAGTTTTTCTTCTTTGTTAAATTTGACGCGGAGGAATTAAAGTAGCCAAAATTGTTCTTTATTACATCAGCTACCTTCCAGTGAAAGACCCATTAAAATCGGTAAAGCCGTTTCAGAGATTAGACAAAAAAAAATTTTAAGTGCTGTATTATTATATGTGTACATATATATGTTATTTTGGTATTACAAACAGACACTCCAATATTATTTATTTGTATAGATACAGTAGAAAACGTTAGTTTTAGATCCTGCGTTGAAGGCGAGATTTTATTACGATACTGTGAAAATAGGTTAACGATATATATATATATATTGACGACCTCCGTGGNNATATTTATCTATATACGTATTTATTATAAAATATAGTATGGTTGAGTTAGTATCCCATGATACAAGTCTCGAACTTAATTTGGGGATAACTCAATTTGTGAGATTTAGTTCCTACAATCAAAATCTTGTGAAATTAGACCTTCAAACTTTTTATTAGAGTTTTTTTCACCTCAGCATTTATTCTAAATAACTTACACAAAATTCCAGTATTTTGGGACGACCAATAGTTACTAGAGTGTGAAACGTCTCTTTGAAATGGTCTGACACAAGCCTGACACGACTCAACTCCGAACAAATGGTTTATCTATTTGAAATCGACGTAAATGCTCAAAGATACAAAATACATTTCTACAGCTGAGCTGTCGACAGCTGTTTGACGTATAAAAGTCGACAAATTATTCAATTCTTTGCACTTTATTGTACCTATAATATGTACGCATAGGTATATAGTGTATAGGGGTTCTTTATGAATTCAGTATGAAAGGTAGTTTCTAAGTTTTTCGATTAAGGTGTAGCTTATTTTACTATTCCGTACGATCCTTTTTATGGTACTTAGAGCACAGGTATATTTTTCAAAGATAGGTTTTATATTTATAATAACTTCCGGAAAAATACTTTAAAAGTATTAATTCTTGTTCGAAAGAGTGAAATAGATACACCATAATATTATACCAAGTATCTAGAAATAATATTTCGACGCTAGAATGCAATCCTGTCGTATCTCGAAAAATGCTTTTTTTTGTTGCCTTCTTGGATATCAAAAAAAAAATACTGCATCTGGGTCTCAATTTTATGTTTTTTATTTACGACGACGAACGACGACGACGTTAAATTTTCGTAAAGAAAAATCTAAAAGTATGTAATATTTTTTTCTTAATCCAAGAAGTTAGTGGGGAAGAAACGCATTTTTCGATAAGATTGCTTTCTAACGTCGATTTATTTATCAACCTCACCTCATGTAATCGATAATGTTTGACATACTAGCCTACTACCCACATAGTAGATATTCTAAAAATTTTGAACAAGCCTTTTTTTTCTGACTTCGTAAATCCTGTACAGCCTCACTCACTAAAATATAAAAAAAATAAATCATAACATTCAAACCACATGGCAAACTGGTAGGTATATAAACCACGAGAAAGGCGGGCGGCTCGGCATCGATCGCGACGTTGCCGTCACGAAGCGCGCGGCGTTGCCGCACCGTGCACCTATTATTATTTATTATGTTTCCCGCCGTTGGCTTTAGATTGAGAGCCCGCGACGCCCAGTCCTTCGTTATAGTATAAAAGCTGAAAGTTCTTCTATATATGCCCCCTACACAGGTATAAGCAAACCCAGATTATACAACCTGGGTCGCGGTGGCTTTGGCAGGTAGCAGGTGGTAAAGGTGAGTAAAAAAGTG